>RJWT010034138.1:0-13760 GCA_004365215.1 Cuniculus paca
CAGCAAGTAAATGTCCCTGGAAGATTGAGTTCAATTCTGTCTACTGCTCTAAAACAAGAAAGCTTAAACACATGAATGCATAGATGGCAAGAGGTCTGGAAGTCTAGTCATGAAAAGAAGAGTAGAAGTAGTTTGACACTTTCTGTCTGTAGAGTACAAACAAACCTGAGATTGTCCCATGTCTAATGTCTAGCACATAGATGCAGGAAAAGCAGACCTATGGACCTCTCAAGGGTGACATTACTATGACTCAGAAGAACATAAAACTGAACACTGAAAATAAAACAAAGTAACAAAAGGTCAGCAGAAACATTAAAATAGCTGCTTTGCAGTAGAATGGAAAAAGAAGGCAGGAGAACAAACTGTTCCTGGTGATTGTAGCAAAGGCAGCATGAAAACCATTGTTTAAGGAAGTTCAGAGGAAAATCACAAATGTTTAGGTTGAATGCTAGATCTAGGGTCTCTCTCCACTCTTTTAACTTTAAGATATCACAATATTGCAAACAGCTAGATCATTCAGATGAAATGTGAAAACAACACAGAAGACAGACTTAAGAAATAAAAACTCTCTTAACATTTAGTCTCTACGTTCAATCAATAGCCTTGTGTGGGGAACCACTCAGACTGCTTCAAAGATCGGAGGTGTCTAAGGACACCTGAGGACATGACCCTGCTTGTCTAGCACAGGTGCATAGGATACAGTTGTGTAACCATGACTTAGCATAGCTCAACATGCACCGACCAGTTATGGAACTATGTAAGAATGTAAACATGAGATAACAACCTGTATAAGAATTATACAATAAAGATGCATGTGACTCTCTTACACTCTTGCACTCTCTGCTCTGCTCCATGCTGCTTGCTGCTATTGCTGATGTCTTGCACAATTATGTGCATTCTCTAAGCTTGGGACCTCAGCTGTGGAAATTTCCCTTGAGCCCCCAGAGCAGGCCAACACCTTGGCTTTTAGAAATAGTCAGGAAGGACTTGCTAAAATTAATATGGAATGTATGACTGACCCATAATCGTTCTGAAAGCAAAAGAATATGCAATAATACTTGGTGATAAGGAAGTGCTTTCATCAATTACCTTTCTTTTTTTTTAAATTTTTTATGTTAAAGATAATAAAACCCAACAAAACAAAACAGAATACATTCAATCAAAACACAGCAGTGAAATTTGTTCAGAACATCAAAGCAGGATAATAGGAAAACAACAATGGCTACTATAGTATATCTTGTTATCGTCACAATAGTTGCCCATTCCATCAGACATAGCAAAATCAGACCAAAACAAAACAGAAGAAAACCAGTCAAAACAGAATATTAAGTAAAGCAATATGAACAAAACAGTAAGAACAATGTTAGATGCCAAAAACAAGATAGAAAAAGTTCCCCATATTTACCACATTGCATACTGTTATCCTCCCCGTAGATGCCCTAACTGCTGGCCACAGGCCTGCAAATTCAACCAAATACCACAAGTCTTCAGTTGTTTTTTGTACCTCCATTGCTATCAACTCAGGCTGACCTCCAAACCAGCTGGTGGCTTATGGCTTGAGGGGGTTTGGTGATTCTTAGCCTGTACACCAGTAGGCTCAGAGGAGGCTCAGAGGAAGTGCTGACTTTTCTCTTCCTGGGCACCGCTTGGTCTGTGAGGCTTACCAGAAAGGCTGGCTAGTTGGCTTGTTGATCGGCCTCTCCCAGTCCCAGCATCCATCAATTACCTTTCTATCTAAAGACTGTGTACTTGCCACAGAACACTGTAGGAAACATTCAACTACTATAAACATCAGCCCATGGGTATCTTTACCCCTTTACCTCCATCTCTATCAGAACACATGTGCTCATGTACATGCACAAGATACAAATGCAATATCTGGAATGGAGATTTAGATAAGAATGGATATGAAGGTCAGAAAAAGGGTTGGATAAGGAGAACTGAGTGTTTTCATTCAATGCTTTCCTTTTTGACAGGGACTTGGTAAGTCACTAAATTGCCAAGGCTGGACTTGAACTTGTGATCCTCCTCCTCTCAGAGCATGGAGGTCACAGGTGTGCACCACCATACCAACTTTGATCTACTTTGATATCTGTGTCTTTCTCTTTTTTTCTATATTTTCTATTTCTTATTTATGCATTTTAATTTTAAGACTATTTCATATAAACTGAAATTCACCCTTTTGCTTATGCAGATCTATGATTTTGAAAAAGTCAGGTAGTTATATAATCAATAGTATAAAAAATGTAAGTGAAAAACAAGTTTATCATTCCAATAAAATTCTTCCATATCCTTTAGTCAAGTCACTACAATATTGTTTTCTGTGATCTTACTAAGCAGACACATTAATTCTCCTAGACATGTTATAGAGTACTGAGATGTTCTTCATGAATTATTATGCTTTATGCAAATAAAGGCAGTTCATTCTATGTTATATATTTTTTTTAATTTTTTTTTTGAGACAGAGTTTCACCTTGAAGTTCAGGCTGCCCTTGAACTCACATCGATCCTCCTGCCTGAGCCTCCTCAATGCTGGGATTACAGGTGTGTGCCCCTACACCTGGCCTATGTTATAATATCTTAAGAAGTATTTATTCATTTACTTATTAAGCCCTGTATCTCTGTTCTGTTTCTTTCTGTCGCAATCATTGTTGGTAAGTATTTTTTTTGCATTTATTAGTTTTATTAATCTACCCAGGATTAACTAATGTTTTATTGATTTTTTATATTTTCAATTATTTATGCTTTTATATCCTTGCATTTGTTTCCTTCGGATTTAATTTGCTCTGTGTATGTTACCTTGAACACACTCAATCTTGTCTGGATTTAATTTGTCTTTTTTTTTCTTTTCTCTTCCAATGTCAAACCATTTAGTTTCTTGCTTCTTATTCTAGACATTTCAATCTTACAAAAGTCCCATTAAGCATTATTCTAGTTGCATTTTTTAAGTTTTGGTCCATTGTGTTTTTTTCTTACTATTAACTTCAAAATCAATATATATTTCCCAGGCAATGTCTTTTTGGATATGGTTATTATTTAGAAATGGATTAATTTGTAAATAATCTGAGAATTTCTATAAATCTTTCTAAAAATCTTGATTTTTAAAATTTTATTCTATGTGATAAAAGAATCATATACTTTGTTTAACTTCAATGATTATAGATTTATTTTAATCAACTGAACCTTGGTGACTATTTTATATGCAACTGAAAATTCTTTAATATTTGCTGGGCAAAATGTTCTATACCTGCCAGTAAAATAATGTTGGTGATTAGTTTTCAAAGTCCTAGCTGCTTCTTATTCTCACAGATTTTTCTGACTACATGTTCTATCAAATTCTGAAAAAAGAGAGATAACAACTCCAAAAGTTACTGTGAGATTTTTTATTGGTCTTTTATTTGGCGTTACCATTTTTTTATGTATTTTAAAGTTCTTCTATTTTATATATACAGTGTATATTGTATGCTTTACCTAATCTTTCTTTTTTGCGTTTGTATTATTGAGGATTGAACACAAGGATTTTGTACTGAGCTACATTCCCAGTCTTTGTTTTTTCAAATTTTTATTTTGAGAGAGCATTTCTCTAAAACACTAACTTGCGCAGGCGAGGCTCAAACTTAGGATCTTCCTGTCTCAGCCTCCCAGACTGCTGGAATCCACTGTTTTAATTTTATGAACTCTTAATAATTCCTTTTTAATGTAATATTGATAAAGTTAGATTTCATCTGCAGTCATTACTTGATTTATTTTCTCTTTTCTCTTATTCTTCACTTTTCTTGACTTTCTGTCTTTTGGGGAAATGTGATGTGATTTTTTTTGTAAATGTATTCTATTTCTACAATTAACTTATTAGGTATACATTTTAATATGTTTGTGTTTATTTATTTTAACATATAAAATGTTATCTAACTGTATTAGACCTTCAAATAATGTTTTAACACACTACATAGTGTATGAATTTTACAGTATAATTAATTGCATCTTCCTCATAATTTATGCAGTGCTATTCTTTTCATAACATTTTCCACATGTTATGAAATGTGCACAAAACATCTTTACTCTCTTTGCCTTTAACAGCCCATTATTTTTTAAAGCAGTTACAAATAATATGACTACTTCATTAGTAAACGCCTGCATTTTTACCACAGCCACATCCTTTTACTTGTTTGAATGCATCCAAATTCACATCTAGGGCATCAAGTTGTTTCTGCCTGAAAAAGTGAGCTTCCATTGTCATTATGACTATTAGCAATGGATTATCTCACTTTTATTAGTAAAAAATTATTTTTTCTTTTTTGCGGCACCAGGGCTTGAACTCATGACCTTGTGCTTGTTAGGCAGGCACTTAGGCCACTGAGCTAGATCCCCAGCCCTTGTGTTTTTGAGACAGGGTCTCACTATGTTGTTCAGGCAGGTCTCGAACTCACAACGATCCTCCTGTCTCAGCCTCCTAAGTGCTGGGATTACAGGCATGAGCCACCACGCCTGGCCAACTTTTTTTTTCTTTATTCGGAAAGATTATCACTAGGCATAGTATTGTAAATGGCTGGTTGTTTTTTTTTCAGCATTTATAAATATCCCACTGAATATCTTATCTTTCTTTGCGTGTAATGCTTTTCCTTCCACTCGTCTATGGTTTTCAGTGTTTTCTTTTGATTAATTTGAATATGATATACCTATTTTTCTTCTGTTGTGTATTAGTAGTTTTTATTTCTCTGAGCTTCTTGAAAATCTCCCTTGTCTCTCTGCCTCTGTCTGTGTCTTCCCCTCTTTCCTTTCTTCCTCCACCCACTCTGCTGTCATGCTTGTTAAAATTTAAATAGATCCTACGCATCTGTTTAATTGTAGACATTTATCACCTTTTCTACCATGTTTCCTTTAGTACCTTATGATCATAGGCTTTTGACAGGGTCAAGAATAATTATAATTTTATAGATGCCCTGACTCTTCTTTCCTAGGATGACCGTGACATTGTTGCATCTTTCTCTGCCCTACTCACAAGCAGAACTTCCGATCTCCTTTTGGCCCATGTTTCAGTTGAAGCCAAAATAAAGCTTTAGTTTATAAGGATTTATCCACTTTGATTATTTATTTTGTTTGTTATCTTTTTCACCCTACTAGAATAAAAATGCCTTGAAGGCAGGGATTTGCATCGCTTTTATTTATGACTATAGAATTTAGAATGCTTAGAAAAGAGTCTACCACAAAATTGCTTCTCAATAAATGTTATTCCATGAATGAATACTTAATAACACACTGCTGAATGAGGCATTAAATGTGTTTTCAGATGTGTTTTCAAAAAAGACTTAATATAAGTGTTTTATTTTGAAGGAAGAAAATGCTTTCCCATGACACTGAATAAACCAACCTGCATAACATAGCTGTATTTGGCAAAAACATGTGACTTGGAGAGAGTAAGAGTGTTTGTATCAGGCAAACTGGGTTTCAGTCCTGACTTCTCTGTCCATTTCCTTTTGGAGTTTGAGCCCAGCACTTAACATTTTCCTCCTCAATATTCTTTTCTTTGCAGAAAATGACCTTCAAATGTCATGTTAATAAATGAATAAAATCATTGTTTAAGGAATGGTCACATAACAAAGCACTGAATACCTATTACTATGGTTCTCAATACTCTGTACACTGTTTTTTTATAGTATTGTTCTTACTCTTTCTAGCTTGATTCTAGTTCCTAGCCTACTGGGCAGGTGTTACTCATCATTCAAGTTGGAAACACCAGGCATCTGAAGTGAGGTGTGGGAGGGTGTGAGTCAGCAGATTTATTAGAGACCTGGTTTTAACAGGCAGAGGTTGACTGCTCCTCAGGCTGGATGTCCTGTGTCGTTTGCAGAGCCAACCATTTCCAAAATGGATTAGCATTATTTTCTTGGAATAAGTGCACATTAACATTTGAATATGGTGTATTTGTTAATTTCCAGAAAAAAAAAGAAATATTAACATTTGAAATATTACATAGAAATAAAACAAGTAACTGTGTAAACAAAAAGGCCATTGGTAGAGTTTTTTTTTTAACACTAAGTAACTAGTTTTATGGGGGGAAATTAAGTTCTTATTTGTTCTTAAAAAAAATAGTTTGGTTTTTCTAAAGAAATGGGTAAAACACAAATAGTGTTGAAGAGAGTGTCAGAGGAAATGCTGCTGAGTAACAAAGGAAGCTATCAGGAAGGACCATGAGTAACAAAGTAGGCTATCAGGAAGGACTATTGCTTCGGACTTTATCATCAAAGTGACTACACTGTTGGTGGGAAGATAAACTAGCACAACACTACGGAAATCAATATGAAGATTCCTCAAAAAACTAAGAATGCAAATGCCACTTCTCTCAACCATACTTTTTTAGGATATTTTTCCAAAAGACTTAAAAATACCATATTGCAAAACATGCATACACATATTTATAGCCACGCAACTCATGGAAGTAGCTTGTGTGCTCACCAACAGATGAATGAATGAAGAAAATGTGACACAGAAAAACAATAAAAGAAGCTATGACATTGACATACAATTGTATACTACATCAAGAAAAAGGACTGATGTGTTATTTGTAGAAAAACAGGAGGACCTTGAGATCATAATGCTAAACTGTGAAATAAACCAGATGCAGAAGGTTAAATATTCCATGCTTTATCTTATATGAAAAACCAGAAGTATAAATAATGTAAAGAGTGAAAAAAAAAACAAAGAAAAACAAACAGAGAAGTAGACTTTGTGGAACTCGTAAGGAGTTCTGGGAAGGGCACCTGGGGAGAGCCAGGAGGGAGACACAGGGAGGGAGAAGAAAAAGGAACCAAGAGGTAATAGATATATGCACCAATTTCCCATGAACGATTGTGGTACACATTATGCATCATAAACACATACAGTGGTTCCCAGCACTTGGGGAGGCTGAGGCAAACTCACTATGAATTTGAGGCCAGCCTGGGCTACATAAGTGAGTTCAAGGCCAGCATGCAATGCCCAGTGGGACCTTGTCTCAAAACGAACAAACAAAACAAAGCAAAGCAAAACAAAACAAAACAAAACAAAACAAAACAAAACAAGAACACATTCAGTGGTACCTTGGTTCACAAACTTAATTCATTGCATGATTCAGGAGGAAGATGGTGGAGGTTGTGAAAGATGACTGCAGTCGTGTCCAATGAAAAGAGAGGCAAAGGGAAGGGTAAAACAGAAAATACGTTTACATATTTAAGTATTTCTCAGACAACAGGATGCAGTGTTGTAAGTGTAGAGCTGCAAATACTTCATTCAGACTCAGAGGTGCGTTCTTTTTATGTTACTTGGGTCTGCACATGATTACAGGACAACCTGACAAAGAATGAGGGCTAATGTGTGCAAAATCATCAAATTTGCAGTAGCAATGGAGTTACTCATGCAATAGCAATTTGATTGACTTGAAAAGGAAAGCAACTTTCTGTTTATCTGCTAAATGTTCTGGGTTGCTTAGCCCTGCTGCCCAACACGTATTAATTTATCCATTTTGAAGAAAATGATAGAACTTTCTTTGTCATTATTTTTAAAATGGCAAACTGCAAATTACTTTTCTTTCAGTGCAAACTTCAGAGTGGTGATGAGAAATTTTGAATAAAAGTATCTTGGTGATAACAATGTACTATTTTATTTTTCATTTTATTACAAACAGAATTCTCCAGTGATTTCCTTTGTATTTGCACCAAAAGCACCCTGAGGCATTATATGGTAAAGTGTCAGGTAACATTTATTTCAGAGTCCATTAGCCAAATAAACTCAGCTGAAAATTAGTCTTTTTATTTTTTCCATTTTTATGTGTATATAAGTGGATCTATTTTGAAGGGTAAGAAAGCATCACAGCTGAAAATCAACTCAGATTTCACAAAGGAAAATTTATTTATTTAATAGTTGCAAAATCTAATCTAACTCAAGAAATATTATGCTACATCACATACAAATTATGTCAATTTTCTAGATTCATCATAGTATTTTCACTGCCAATTCAGTATGTTTTCAACTGTAGCTCAACTCATTTTGATGTACCATTAATTATTAATGATGTAGAAATAAATATTGAATTTCACTTCATAGCTTAAATGTGGACTAGTGACTATTTGATAATCTAATGACTTGTCATTTACTGGTGATGTATGATTTGACTTTAAAATAGAATTTATATATTTTTTAAATCATATAAATTCTACCTAACAATGAAAATCAATTTATATAAATTTCTTAGAGAGTAGAAACCAAATAAGGACTGCTTAAGCCAATACTCAGAAGGAAACAGAGTTGATATTCACGACAGGTAAGGCTGACCTTTAGTGGCATCCAATTTTAGTAAGCCATGTGCCTTTTCCTCAAGAATTGACAATCTGGTAGTTAAATGGACGCAATAACACCCTGTATTATGTTTTATTATAATTGAAATAAGAGCATTATGAAGGGTTTTGCTTTGTTTTGTTTTGTTTTTTAGTAGCAAGTTGATGCACTTCTGATCTAAATGCTGATTCTTGAGTGGATAAAAAAGGCAAACACCTTCTGCTTTGAAAATATTCCTGTTCTGACTTTTCCGGGTATGCTATTTATTCCAAACAGGTATCTAATTATCCCACAACTTCAGTGATTAGCTGCTTGCTGATATTTTTACATTAATATATAACAGTGTCCTGATCAGACCACTGAATGTGGGCACACCCTTCTAGACCAGCTCTGGTCCTGAGCGCTGTTCATTCTGTCCACTTCTGACTCCCGAGCACTCTGAAGAGCGATGGGATGCTCGCTTGCATACTGTATGTGTGTGCAGCTGCTGAGGGCATGCTTGCATTGTCATCTACATAATTTCATCCTCTTCGTTTGTGTAACATAGCACAAGGTAATCATGGGGTCCCAACAGAGACAAATGGAATGATTTAGAGACTGGCTCATTTAATGTATGGGAAAATTTGTGTATTGGGTAGCTTTGCATTATACAGTGAAATAGCTCAGAAAGGCTACTTCAGAAGAAAAGGTTTATTTAGCTTAGAGTTTGGGGGGATTGAGAGAAAGAGAGAGAGAGAGAGAAAGCTCTGCAATCCCCTTTGAGGTTTGAGGGAGAACAGCTGAATGACCTAATGACATCCCATAAGGTCCTAACTCTACAAGGCTCACACCATCTACCAACACCATCAGACCAGGACCACGTCCTGACAGGTCAACTTTAAGAGACCCTCAATTACACTCTTCTGTGATTGCTAACTTGCTGTCACCACGAGCTCCATGGAGGAACTCCTCTGCATTGCAGAGGATAAGCTAAGAATCACACAGGCTTTTCCTGTTGTCAATTCTGTTAGAAAAGTCACTATAGTGATACTTGAAATGCAGAAACCATGCACACAACTCTGCAGCACCTTGTAGAGTGCCCGAGAACTACTGATCTTGGTGCTAAAGAGGAGGTAAGTAGTGGCTTTTTGTTTTGTTCTCCTAGGAACTATTCATTCCTTGAGTGTATAGAAGAGATACGACTTTTTTCTAACAAAAATATTATTGAACCACCCCCCAAACCCAGGCAAAACACGGTTAACTGCTTTGCTTTGTTTCCTTTTGCAAGATTTGGCATCTTTCTCCCAAAGTCAAGGTGAAGAAATTCTTTCAGATAATCAAATTATTTGACTTAGTTTTTGAACATGTTATGGGATTAAGTTAGAAGATATCATTTGCTGCTACCTGTGAATCTGAAAAGATTTTGTAACATTTTGTCAGACCCTAGGCTAGGGAAAGGAATGAAGCAATTTTTAATATAATAAAACGCATTTATGGGAAACCAAAGTTGGAAATCACACACAGAGGGAAAGATTCTTAGAGGAAATGTTGTTTAAATTGACAATCGAAATTGGAGTTAGTTTAAGGGATCTTCTGACGTATAAAGTTATATATCCTTTTTGTATACAATACTCAGAGATCAATTTAGAAAAGTCCTCACAGACATGGGAAATACTTTATCAATTCCCTGTCTGGTGCCACATTTGACATTTTGATTGCTGTTAGATCTAATTTTCTTATCAGAACAATCCTATCAGTAAGTCAGCTATTTTACCAAGATACATAAAGTAGAGCAAACGACATTATTTGTCCAGCTAGTAGCAGACACGGAAATGATTCCAGCTCTAAATCTAAGGTATGAACTAATTTCATCACTTTTTAAAGGCTCCAAAGTTTCAATTTGTGTCTATCTTTTCAATTCCTGTAAATTAGATGACATTTATCACTTTTATATTTGGTAAAAGGTGTTAAAAAAAGAACAGCATGTACAGTAGGTCTTGTGGGGTTTTTTTTGGTAAACAATGCATCATTTTATTTCCTGTTAGTAAATATTTTACCTTTACCATAGGATAATCAAAATGCAGAAAGATAGAAGTCCAGAGAGCAATATTGAGAGTTTGTATTTGAACTTCGCTGATTCGATGATGAACCTCTGTTTTTTCAAATGTTCAAGAGGCATGACCTCTAACAGGAAATCCTAAGGAAGTTCTTAAATTAATACACATTTAAGTAAAAGTAAACTTCTCAGCAACAAAAGATTTAATTCATTGTATTAAAGAAACTGATAATTCATTGTAGCAAGTTGCTGGAATAATACATCAGACTGAGCTGTGAGATATAAATGTACTTAGAAATTAAGTACAGGTGTTAAACCTGAGGTACAACACAGTACCACATCAGCACACATCTGGCAAATGTGATGCATCTTTGGCTGAAACTTTTCCGTACTATGTAGCTTTTTGGGACAATAATGGGATTTGAATGACTAGAAAACATACCTGGTGTTTGGAAGACAAAAACACCTTCACCTTCTAGATAAGAAGGCAAGATAATAAGAAAAAAAAGCATCAACTATACTATAGAGATGAAAGGCAACTGTAAAATCATTTGAGTCGACTTTTCTTTCCAGGTATGAAAATAGAAAACAAAAGAAGACTGATCCCATAGCTGGGACCACAGAGTCTATTAAGTGCCTTAATCAGAGGTCTTTTCTCATTCTAGTGGTTCCCTGCAGAAAGTATATTTGTGAGTGTGGTATGGGGTGATCCTAGAGGATACAAATGCCAGGAAATATTTGTGGATTTTGTACACAAAGTCATCTGGTTCCACCATGAGTACATCTTCAGCTCAGGAGACATAAAAAGTGAATCTTCTCAGTGGATGCTATTAACAATTTTCTTGTTATTTCAACAGTTTGAGCAATACGATGATACTGACAGAAGAAAATGTGGATGGAAAAAGAACACAGGTGCAAAGCCTCAGAGTTCAGACAGGAAGCAGCAGATGTAAATACGGAATCCCTCTTTCACCTGCTCCACAGGTGAATTAATAAAAAGATATTGACACTTTGCAGAGGGTATTATAGGAAATGGAATCTTCATGTCAATTTGATTTAAGAGCTCTTGATATTTAGAGATTATAGCTGCAGCAAATGAACAAATAACTGAATACACTAACTAGGAAGAATAGTAGCTCTGAAGGAAATACCTATTGCACAAATATAATTAAATGCTTACTACTGAGTTACAATGAAAATTTAATTGACTTATGTTAATTTAAGGTCACCAAATGTCTAAAAGAATTTGGAGGATTTTTGTGGAGATGATTACAGAAATAAATGATTGATGGGATTGAAATAGAAAAGAAACAATTTCAGTGATCATTTGCTTTAAAATAAAAGACTATTCCAATATATTATTAATGAGATTTCAAATAATGACATTAAGAGAAGAATTAATTTGTTGGTGAGGAGTTAATGAATTCATTTGTAAATATGTTGTTTGTTTAGTAGTTAGCAGGTAGTAGACAGCAAGAATAAAAATATCTCAAAAGACAGAGATCAACATTTTGGAATTACTGACATGCAATGAAGAGAAGATGAATTGTCTTAAGAAAAGATGAATAAAACTGAAGCAGTTAGGGTAGAGAGATAGGACTTTTGTGTGTGAATGCAGAAGAGAATAAAAAGAAAAAACATAGAAGGAAAAATTGCATTTTTCCTTAAAACATATGTGTTTTAAGAAACAGGGAAAGAATGCTTTTGTTAAATATTGAATATTATAGCAAATCTGAAACTATGAAGTCACAAAGGACTCCAGAGTTAGTTATATCTGTTTGTTTTCCTTTATGAGTATTTCTAGTGGATTGTTGCAACAGGTTCTGTACTACAACACCATGCAAAACAAAACCACAAAACAAAAAATCTACAAAGGGGCTGAGATTTAAGGACACTTCAAAAGGCTTAAATCAAAACCATAGTTTTGAGATTAGGTGAATGTTGACATGAGTAGAATTTTAATTCAGCATAGTTTTCATTTTATATGATTTTAAACACTTGAGCATTTTTCTGGGTGAAAAAGAAGCGAGGAAGACAGAGAAGTCAAGTCTGGCAGAGAGAGCCGATCATCACCCCAAAAACTGATGAAACAAGAGCTCATTGTGTAAAATCAGCCCTACAGAAAGATGTGAAGCCTCTCCTGTCCAAAAGGACCTGAGGTTGTTATGATGAAAAGAAGAACTGCTCTGAGAATCAGGGGAGAGAAAATAGCATGATTGCAGGTCTCAATGTCCTAATTTTTGCAGGTAGAAAGCAAAAGGCCCCAGAACTACTTACCAGGGGAAGTAATGTTCTGATTCTTGAGGAGAATAAAATTTATTAGTAAATTGTAAAAGAAAATACATATTCATGAAGTAATAGTGAAGTTCTGTTTGTATGCATGATATTAGACCAAAGAGGTAGGATTTCTTTTTTATTTTTGTTAATGCATATCTATAAGACATGGTGCTTACATTCCCTTTGTGGACTGGGTGCATGGACAGAACACATCTTCATTCCCTTTTCCTCCCCTTTCTCCTGGTCCTTTGCACCTCTTGCACCTTTCCCATTTGACTAAGTTCTATCTTCCTACTTTCCTATTTTTCATCTTTTTATTTTTCTCTTTATTTATACTTTGTGTTTCTCACCTAAGAGAAACCATGAGATTTTTAACCATGTGTGTCTGATTTATTTCACTTAACATTGTGGTCTCAAAATACATTCATTTTTGTACCAATGGCTCAACTTTATTCTGCTTTATGGCAGAGTAGTACTCCATGGTGTGTACTCACATTTTCTTTATGTGAATATCTGTTTATGTGAATATTCTTTATGAATATCTGTTGATAGGCCCACAGGCTGCTTCCAAGATTTAGCTGTGATGAGCTGTGCTGCTGTAAACATGAGTGCATGGGTCAGTGTAATAAGGTGCCCATAACTCACAGGAAAGGTAGAATTTCTGAAGGTGGTAAAGTGTCTAACAAGGTCAGCTTCATATGAAAATCATTGCTTTCTACCCAGTGAATGACCAATTAGGCCACTTATCACCTCTTTAGCTGAGGTTTTTTTTTTTAAACTAATGTAAATTTGTTGAAGCAAACATTTAAAAAAATGGTAAAATTAAAGATATCAAAGTCAAACAGGATTTGGCTGAGTGGAAAGGGCAGGTCAATGCACACACTAGATACCAAGGTAATTTCTCGCCCTCGAGACAAAAATGTGGTCAGAGAAAGTTCAGGGTAATTAGGTTGTAAGTGTCTGTTCTATGTGTCTTACATGCAAGAGACCTTGTGCAATGTAGCTTTTAAAATGTACACAGAATCAGCTATTGTCTGTGGGAGGTTACTCTGCACTATGAATGTTTCTAGCTGAGTGTGCTGACCAAGAAATTATCATCTTTTCAATGAAGATTGGAATGAATTATATATATATATAT
>RJWT010034139.1:0-13745 GCA_004365215.1 Cuniculus paca
AACAGAGGCCACAGGTGTGGTAAATACTGGATGTCAGTTTTTACTTGGTGAAAGATAGTCTTTAGTTGGATGAAACTGTGCCCATCAGTATTGCTGTGAGGATGACTGAGATCATGATTTTTGCAAAAAATATAGATACTATTGTAGATATAAATTGACATGGACCTTTATTGCAGTATTGTCCCCTCAGTAGACAATTTTTACTGCACTTCTTCATTTTTCTACTGCTGAAGTAGGTCTGCTGGAGGGGATAGAACTATCTAAAGTGATTCAGTTGACTGAGTTGACTGAAAAATGGACAAAAAATTCAAACAAGTGGTAGTCACTTCCCCTTACCTCATTCTTTCACAACAATCACATGTTTATGTTTTTGTCACTCTGTACCTATCTTTCCACAGTTATTTATGTTTCCTTAGCTATGTTTCTCTAGATGCATCTTTCTGTGCCATCTGGGAGGTCCGTAATGCCGAACGCCTTTGTTAGGTAAACTTAAGCTCCCAGTCAGCACTTGGACCAGTTTCTTCTCACCATCTACTTGAAGTGGAAAAGCATTTACTGCTAGGGTACAAAAGAACTTCTGAGAGATCAGAATTCATGTTCTTCAGTGGTAGCCAGGTTCCAAATAGAGACTGACCACACAAGACTTACAAATACCCTAATCATTTATCCCAAACTCTGTGATCAGAAAAACCATCTTACCTCTCAGGGGAGGAGAGAGTGAGGGAGAGGGAAGGAGAAAATTTGATGGATGCTTCTTTGAGTAGCAAGAAATATCAGGAGTGGGGAATAAAGGTTGCTCCAAATGCATCAGCTGGGCTCTGATCTCATGCTTGCTTCTATCTTGTGTAACTGTGACCATGCCACCTCTCCCCTCGACCTGATAAAATTATAAAGCTACACTGCCTCATAAAATTATAAAGTTTTACTATCTCCAAAGAGTATTCTACTTCTAATGTCCTGAATTTGTAAGGTTTGTTCACTGTTTGTTGGTCATTCCTTTATTCAGAGAACATTCACTGAGAATGTGGTAAATGCCAGGCACTGTCACTAGAGCTGGAGACACCATGGAGAAAGGACAAAGACAGTTGCTGTCTTTGTGAAGCCACAATCCTGTGGGGAAAATGGACCTTAGCAATATAATAATATTGCATAGTGTTGAACGTACAAACACAATTGTTGGTCCACTTGGGGGGCCCAAGGGAGATATTTGCAGTTGAAGTCCCAGGTTAAAGAGTGCATGTGTGCAAGACATCATCAACAACAGCAGGCAGCATGGAGCAGAGCAGACAGCTAGAGTGTGAGAGCACAGCAGCAAGAGCTACCTGCTTCTTTATTATATATTCTTATACAGGTTGTTATCTCATGTTTACATTCTTACATAGTGCCATAACCAGTATATGTGTGTTTACCTGTGCTAATTCATGGTTCCATAACTGTATTCCACTGTGTGCCTGTACTAGACAAGCTGGGTCACGTCCTCAGGTGTCCTTAGATGCCCCTGCACTTTGAGGCAGTCTGAGTGGTTCCCCACAATAGTCAAATGATATTAAAGGATGTGGAATGTGCCCTTACAGTGTGAAATGGGGGATTTTCATCCCTGTGTCCTTTTGAGACCTTATGTGGCCTAGGCTAAGACATCCTATTGGTGGAGGCTTTTGGCTAAGATCCTTGTGACAATGAGAGATTTCATAAGGGTCTTTATTGTTTCTGCCAGCTTCTGGAGTCTCAGATGCATCCCCGTTCTCCTTTCTACCCTGACTTCTCCTTCCTCTGACAGTCCTTTGCTGATTTCCCTGTGGCTGCATTTTTGAAGATAAGAGTATTGCACAATTTGCATTTCCAGATGACTTCCATCTATGTATTTCAGGTCCAACACTTTATTGATTCTCCTCCATTGTAATTCTGAAGTTTACATTTTACGAGTCATGTGCTGTGATCATTTCAAAGCATCATTTTTTATAGGTTGAACACGTTTCCAAGATTTTTTTCCCTTTAAACTTATGCTTTACACTGAGCCTCAAGATTTGATGATTGGATTCAAGGCATTAGTCTACTTGCCATAGTTGGTGCAAGCATACTGGAATGCTTATACATATTGCTGCTTCCTTGTTGGTTGCCTCTTTGGCATGATCCAACTGCTGGGCCTGCAACCTCTCCACCTGTCCTTGCTAAGCCCTCCAGTTTCCCTGACTCCTGGACCCTGATTTCATGATGAAGGGAGACAAATACTTCTACTTGCAGGAAGTGAGGGAGGCTGATAGCAGTTTTAGTTGGTTCTCATTGGTTTTAGTTCAAGCCCTTTGTTTCTGTCTCCCCCTGTAGACTTTAATCTGCAGCATAAGACAAATAACAACCTGTTTTGCTATTATAAAAACATAGTTATTTCTTTAGCAAGAATTTATTTTATTTAAATTGACTGAATGACTTGTTAGTTGATTGAAAAATGCTGGGCCATGGCTATCAATAAATAACTCTCTAATGATGCACAATTTCAGCCTGGTGTTCAGGTAAGTTGACAACAGTCTTGAGCAAACATTTTAGCCACAACTTAATGCATGTGCACAAACATACGCATGGTGAGAGAAAGCACAGGTTTGTAAATATTTTGGGTTTTGTAGCCATATGATCTATGTTAGAACAATTTAATTCTGCTGTTGTTTGTGAAAGCAGCCAGAGAGAATCATGGGTATATGGACATGTGTCTGTATCTATGTCTTTCTATCTCTATTTCTACATTTGTACCTATTTGTATATATATGTATATTTACATCCATAAAGGGTTATGACCTTTCACAATTATGTATGTAATCTTCGAGAGGTATTATTTATCTGAGTGAACCCTAGTAGATACAGAACCAGTACATTAAAGAAGTTCTGACATTTCCACACTTTACTGTGGAAGTCTTTCTCCACTTTTCTGCTCTTTAGTTACATCCTCCAAGGCCTTCTGGAGAACCAGCTTCAGGGACTTCTGCTGTAGCTGCTGATGCTTTTTCTGCCTAAAGGAGCCAACAAAGAAGTAAATGATGGGGTTGGCACTGCTATTAATGCTAGAAAGGAAAAAAGCAATACTCCAAAGATTGTTTGAAATCATAAAATGGATCTTTTTGGACGTAAACCACAGGATGCCTACGGGCAGGCCACAGAGAAGGAAAACCAACACTGTAAATCCAGCCTGGTCAGCAACAACCTCCTGGATCCACAAAGGATCTTGATCAGCAAGGCCAGGCTGGACCCAGAAAGAACCATAAATAAAAAGATCAGCCATGCAGCTGGGATGAAATGCATTACCAGGCATAGGTCATATTTCTTGTCAAACAGTAAGTTGCACAAGGTGTGTATCAGGATGATAAGAAGCAGGGACAGAGCCCAAAGCAGGGCACATGAGACAGCTGACATATGCCTTGGGCGGTGGTAGCGGTACCAGATGGGGAATGAGACTGACAGGCAGCGCTCTGAGCTGATGGCACTGATCATACTGAGGCCTGGGATGTAGGAAGAAAACCCCAGAGAGTGTAAGTATACATAGTACATGTGGTTAGTGTTGCCAGTGAGTTTCCCCAGAGAGAATATGATGAAGTTACAGAGGAAAAGGAAGTCAGCGGCTGCCAGGTTGATGATGTAGACTGAGATGATGTTCCTGTGTATGCGGAATCCTAGCAACCAGAGCACAGTTGCATTTCCAGCCAGTCCAATCAGGGCAATGATGAAGATTAGCCATTCTGGAATCAGGAGCTCAGTGTTGATAGGTGGAGGAACAGCTCCGCTACTTGTATTCATTGTTGTGGGTTCCGTGCCACCTGCTGCAATGGTTGGATTTGTGCTCACAAACTCTCCATTTGTGCCCCTGGGAACAGAGATGAGAATGTGGTCTGTCCATGTAGGATAAAGAAACTTGATTGGAGCGCTAGGAGAATGTTACCATTTGCTCAGACAGCCATAGGGATGACTGGTTCTAGTATACTTATACACTAGCCACTTTTCCACTGTGGGAAAAAATGAATACCTGACACCCTTAACTTAAAGGAAAAGAGGGTTACTTGACTCCCAGTTTCCAGTGAGTTTCATCCTTAGCTGGCTCCAAGGCAGACACAGCATGGTGGAAAGGTCTGGTGGAGGACAGCAGCTCATCTCATGGCGGCCAGGAAGCAGAGGGAGAAGAGTGGAGCAAGAGAGGGAGACACATGTTCCAAAGGAAGGCCACTAGTGACCACCTCTTCTGACTAGGTACTGTCTCTTAATAGCACATTCAGCTATGAGCTTGTAAATGGACTAATGCACTGATGAGTACAATATCCCTATGATCCAATTACTTTTCAAAAGTCTCACCTCTGAGCACATGAGACTTTTGACAGGAATTGCAGATCTAAATCACAATAGCTAAATAACTCAGTGTGTCAGAAATTCTGTTTCCCTAATATCTAGTTTCACGTGTGGCATGCTGTGTTCTCATTATCTATTTAATGAATGAATACATGAATGAGTAGCATAATGGTAGTAGAAGATTTGGGTTAACTGGAAAAATAAAAAAGAAGGTATAATTAAACATATTAAAGCACTCAGATAAAAAATAAAGGAAGAAAATTTGCATTCACCATTCTTTTAGTGGACAGCTCTATGTGTTAGGAAGAATTACTAATGTGATCTTAAATAACTAAAGTTGGTCACTAATGTGCCTTTCAGGTAAAGACTCAAAATAGCTTCGCTGAGCACCGAGGAAGGATTTTAGTGCACAGTGTGGGAGTAGCATTTAAGCTGGAGCTGAGATGACCAGGAATATAAAGATCAAGGCATAAGGGTGAGGTCTGAGAGCTACTGAAACGACTTGAAGTATGAAAATGTTTAAAGAAAGAATAGTAAGTATTGTGCTGTGAAGTGTACACCATAAATCTACTCATTTTCTCTTCCCAGATGTTTCGTAGAATTTGTTCTGCAGATGAAAGTTTTTTTGTGAGGTGTCTTTGAATGAAACAGAAGGGAAAGGCTCAGAATGTGAAGTGACGAGCTCGTGCAGATTTTCCATGCAGACAGCAACTCTTCACATCTGAATGAAATATTGAACGTGATTGAGCGTTTACCAGATATTTCATATTTGAATCCTCTCAAGGATCTACAAGGTGCAAGTGTTATTTCCATTTTACAGTGGATTGGGTTGGAACACAAAGGAATGAGTGATTTGTCCTGATTTAACACTGCGTGGGATGCACCCGGCAGTGTCGCCTCAGGGTCTGCTGTTTTAACTGCAGACACCGCACAACAGAACTGTGGACAGCATGCAGTTGGGGGAAAACAGGGCAGTAATCCCAGGGGTAAATCCAAGCTGGCTGTCAAAATTGTATATTAAATAAGATCCATCATGAAAGTCTCCAGGAATGAAAGGAAGAAAGCCAATCAAATACATAAGAAGAAACAATTCAGATGGACCGAAACCAGTTAAGAACAGGTATCAGGGTCCTGAAGCTTCCCTTGCCTCACAAGGGTGGTCACGGCTGCCTGATTTAGCAGTGTCACCGAGACAAAAGGCCTCAACTGGAAACACAGCACATTCTCTTTGGGAGTGTAGAGAGACATCCATATTAAATGCATCCGTCATGAGCCCCCATAGAGAGACACTTTCCCATCCTTACATAGCTCAGTGAAGACACGGGAGGAAATTGAGAATCTCGCTCATTCCTGCTCAGGGTGTGTCAGTCTGAGCATGTGCTCTTAGAGCTGCTGGGGAACACCATCAGGACCCTGGGCAGCATGCAGCAAGATTCAGGGTTTTCAGTTCCTGGATTTCTGCCTGCCAGGTTGTGTGTTGACAATGACAATTTTTCTCCACTTGCCTGGTCATCCCTTCCTGCTTCAGCTGTAGCTATGAACATGCTCTCATTCTATCAACTGTTTATGTATTTTTTTCTGTTGCTTGCCTTAGAGTGCTTTACTGTGCCTCATCAAGTCCCCTTAACTATGGGTATCTCTAAATGGTCAACTAAAAAGGCTCCTCATTTATATCGTTGTGGGCTAGTCACTTTTCTGTTGTCTGTTCTCAAGTGTTTCATGGGGACTAACAAGTAAAACAATGAAATTTAGCTTTGTAGCACCTCAGATCTGGGATGCAATACCCACATTCACCTTGCTCATTTCAGGAGGAAGCTTCATGTCTCCTCCTCTTCTCTGAAGGAAGGTTTAGGACTCCATGTAGGTAACATCCAGGGTAGAAGCATTATAAGCTTAGACCGAAAACCTTAACAAATTTTATAAATAAGGTAGATCTTGGCATATACTCTTACCTGTCTTTTCTGTTTGGAGGTAGAGAGCTGACTAGTGCAGGACAAGAAGAGCCTTTCTTGGACTAAATGATATCAGAGTACCCTTCTATGTTTTTTCAATTTGGAGATGCATATGGGACCTGGAGTAAAAGCTGCAACCAAGCAGTGCTTATCAAAATGCTGGGCAGACCCTATGATTTCCTGCACAGGCAAATCAGAGACCAGAGTGGTTTGTGATATGACTCTTCACAGATATATTTCTGCATATTTCCAAATTCTACTCACATATTAGCCTCTCCCTTCCCATAATCTGACTTACCTCTCTGTCAATAACAGCTATCAGGAAGCCTTTAATTGCCAAAAATATAACTAAGCCATCAGCAATAGCGAGCAATATGAGCTTGCCTGTGAGGCTTTACACCTAAAGAATAAATTTTAACTTAGTGTCATTTAAGCCTCACTATGATCTGAGTTTCCTTTTTTCTTTATCTAGTAGTAATGCGGTCACATGTGTATCTTCATTCTAAATGCCAGAGAACTAAGTGTAAGTTGACAGTGTCTCTCAATACCATTTCTAATGATCACTGCTTGCTGTGGCTACCATTTTTATTTCTTTTATTATTATTAGCTCTGAACAGTTGTTCTGGCTTATATCTCAATGTCTCCCAATGTCTCCTTACTCATAGGCAAGGGTTTTGGAAGGCGATTTAATTATGGGAGGAGGCTATAACTGATTTTCTGTTAAGAGGTGGACAGTGGTTAGAGGTAGGTTACTGCAAGCATGACCTAAAAGGTCATATCTTTCTCCTTGGCTCTTCTCTTTTCTCTGTGCTTCCTGGCCACCGTGATGTAAGCTGCTTTCCTCTGTCCATGCCCTTTCACCTTGCCTTTCTGCCTTGGAGCCAACCAACTGTGGACTAAAATACAAGCAAAAATGAACCTCTCGCCCATTAAATTGTGTGTGCTGGGTGTTGCGCCCTAGGTTTGGGAAGCTTTCTCCTTTATCTCTTTGAATGAACTTTCTATTTTTGTTGCCATTGTTGTCATTTTATGTTTGAGATAGGGTCTCATGATATAGTCCAGGCTGGCCTTGAACTATATAGTAGCCCAGGCAGACCTCCTGCTTCAGCCTCCTGAGTGCTGGGATGGCAGGTGTGTAACGCCACGTCGGCTTCCTTGAGCATTCTTGACTCTCTATTAAATCTGGTATCACAAATGCTTGTCCTTTAATGCTGCCATAATGTTCTCATAAGATTTTTTAAAATTCCACTTCATCATTGCTACTTTTTTGCCCTTGAACTCTGTATCGTGAAAAGACCTGACTTTGAGTCACCGATACTCATTTTGATTTACTGCTATTGGTGTCTTCTACTGTGGTTTTAATTTTATTTAGTACTATTTTATGCTCCAAGATTTCCTTTATATTTTAATAATTACTTCAATTTCTGTTTTCTCTGACACACCACTGATTTTTATTCTC
Source organism: Cuniculus paca (assembly GCA_004365215.1). Classification (NCBI taxonomy): domain Eukaryota; kingdom Metazoa; phylum Chordata; class Mammalia; order Rodentia; family Cuniculidae; genus Cuniculus; species Cuniculus paca. Next base: position 7,735 of record RJWT010034139.1, read on the forward strand.
TGCTTTCTTAACATTTTTTTCCCAGTTGCATGAAAACAATTTTTAAAAAATTTCATGTCTCTGAATTTATATATATAATTTACCTTATGGTCATATCTTGGCACCTTAATTTGTTCTTCAGGTGAGGCTATGGTGCCCTGAAGATTTTATTTTCTTCTCCTCTTCTCCCTCCTCCTTCTTCTATTTCTCTTTTATTTATTTAGTTTCATGGTGTGGATTGAACCCGATGTGTTATACACGTTAAACATGCATTCTACCCCAGACCTCCCTAAAATTTCTCGATGGTTGATGTTGTCTAACTATGTCAACAGCATGTTGAAGAATTATGATTTATTTTAGTGCTTGTAATCTGACTGTGTGCCTATCCTTCCAGAAACTAAGCAGGCTGTATATTTTCTCTGAGTCAGTGTCACTTCTGCTATTTTAACACTAGAAGGCACCCTAACTTTAGGTTCAAATCGATTTTACTGTTGTACTGTCGCTGTTTCACCACCAGAGAGCCGGCCAAGCACAAGTTTGTCTGAAATGTACACTTGTTATGTCTAGTGCCTAAAAAGTGTAGTTTGTCTCTACAAGACTCTACCATTTGTCATGGAGAGCATGGGTACTTTGTCTAGTCCCAAGTATGTGACACTCTGGGTTTCTTGTGGCTCTGGGCTAACCTCAGTCTACTATGTCATGACTTGACTCTAACTTCCTTTTTCTTTCTCTAAGCAGCTCATTACACTCTGAGTTCTACTGGATGGGACAGGGGGGAAGGTGGAATGGATAATCCAGACTGCTCCCATTGCCACATATGGGGTCACACTCAGAGCCCACAGCCCATTGAGACCAGTGCAGCACAGGGGAAGACCGAGACCCAAAACAGTCTACCTGCTGCTGTGGTAAACTCATGGTTGAGATCCCTGAAATCAGCCACAGATGATACTGGCCAAGATATAAATTCAGTCAGTTGAGGCCATGTGTCTCTGCCTCGGACCAGGAAAGATCCAGAGGCTCTATCCTCGGGCACTTGCTTGGTGACTCAGGTTGTTGGCATTGGCCTAGAGTTAGGTTTTAGTGGCCTGATACTGAGTTCCAAGGCAAAGCCATGTGCTTACTGTCTTAACCCCACTGGGTGGAGTTTCGTCCAAGCTCTGTTCTCTGAGGTCGGAGTTGTGGGTGGAGGAAGTAGTTGCTTAACTCTCAATGCTGACAGTAAGCTGGGTTACACCTGAGTCACTGTGATGACTAAATTTGTCAAGTTGATTGGTTTGAGAGCTGCTTATGGCAATAGTGAAGTACACTGCTGGGTATATTTGGGTGGGTCATGGAGGTGGAAGCTTGGGTCCTGTATATGGTCCCTGGCTCTTTCCTCTCTGGCACTGTTCCAGTTCTCTACTTCCTGGAAACCAGAAATGAAGCATCCTTACTATGCTCTGCCTTTCCAGCATATTTCTGCCTCCAAACTAGTGGACCATGGACTAAGTCACCTGAAATCATGAGCTACTTTTGCTCCTCTAGGTTTCAGGTGTTGGGTATTGTGCCCTAGTAACAGGAAAGCTGACTGATACAGCCACACAGCTATAAGGACCTTCCCAACCCGAGGGTAAACTGACACCCATGCTGAGGCTGGTGATGATGTAGCCTAGAAAAGGAGTCTCTTACTGTAGGCCACAGATCTCTGCTTGGTGCCAAGGCAGTTCTAGAGACTATCTGTAAACTCTGGTCTGGGCTTAGGGATATTTTAGCCTTGCACTGAGCTCCAAAGCAAAGTCATGTGGTTACTCTCCTGGGCTACCAACAAGCAAGTGGGGTCTTCCATGGTGTGCTGCCTGAGGTTGGGCCATGTGGACAGTCCCTTGGTCTCCTGACTAATGCATGTCCAGAGGCTCAGTCTCTGGGGACTTTTCCAAGAACAGGGTCTGTAGAAGGCTTGTTACTGGGTTCCAATTCTGAGACTTGAAATTAATTCTCTTTCCTTCCCTCAAAAGGCAGATGTCTCCCTGTACACTGGGCTGCTTAGGGGTGGGGGAAGGGTGACACAGGCAAGTCTTTCTTTCCTTCGTTAATGTGTGTTTTCTTATCAGACTTAAACAGTGCACTGTGATCTCCTGCCTGGTTTCTTGAGCTCTTGTGAAGGTAGTTTGGTGAATGACTAGCAGTTCAGTTTTGTCTCTCAGTGGGAGAAGATTGATTGCTCAGCCATTATCTTCATCCTTAAGTTCCTACAGTTTGCTTAAAGAGAATTTTTTTTTGTTTCTTTTTAAGACAGGATCTTGCTCTGCAGTTCAAGCCAGCATTGAACTCATATCTAGACCAGGCTGGCCTTGAACTTGCAGCGATGCGCTTGCCTCAGCCTCTCGATTACAGGTTTGTGCTACCCCATCCGGCTTAAAGGGAATTTTAAAAAGAGGATCATTCTGAATTATTTTTCGGCCATGTCATAGATTTCTCTTTGTTCAGGGTCCAGTGTTGGAGCTTTCCTCGTTTCTTTTGGAGATGTCATAACTTCCTGAGTTTTTGTAACTCCTGTGACCATTTTCAGTATGGGGGCATTTGCAGAGACTGGTAACCCCTGTCTCACACTTTCTTTTTTTGGTTTTATTCTTGTTCTACAGCAGGAATACACATTTACTCTGGCCTCACCGATGATTCTGAGTGGAGTAGCTGCTATTCACCCTGGGCAGTCAGAGCTGGTTTTTAGTTTCTCTAGATGGCTGGGCTATTATTGCCTTTGCTGTGAATTTGGGTGAGGCAGCTGACTGGGCTCTAGTCTCTGGCAAGAGGTGATTGAGATCTCCGATCAGGCTGGGCCGCTAGGTGTATATTGCAGGTGTCTCACATCTGACTGGGTCACAGTGTATAGTCCCTGGCCAGAAGGTGCTAGTGTTTGAGTTCATCAGTTGGACATGTTTGCAAGATGAGTTTTAAGGTTAAATAGGTCAGGATGGATCCTGATTATCAATCTCGGTTATCATATTTGAGTCCCTTATCAACACCGAAACTACCAGGAGGGGGCATCAGGTCTTCTGTCTTTTCCTTTTGTAGCCCCTCTTATTAGCAAAACTATACCCCAGTGTGGAGCTATGTGGCTGGGGACTAAACAGAAATATTCTACAGCGGCTTTGGAAATAAGTTCAAGATAAACTCTTACCTTTCCTTCATTCTTCTTGCTGAGTTGAAGGGAAGAGATTCTTGTGGGATTGTAAGTCATTAAAGGACAGTTCTTGGCTTTGGAGAGGTGCCTTCAGGAGCCGGAAGGAAGTTTGGGGTCTACGTGAGCCTTATTAAGCAAGATGCTGGACAGCCCTGTGCAGAGCACGGCTAGCAAATGAGAGTGTGAGGTGCATTGAGTCAGGCCCCTTACAAGATGTTTCTCAACATTTAGTCTGATGCCCCTCCTGCCTCTCAGCTTTGTCCATCCCTGCCCCACACTGTCCTCTTTCCTGTAAATGATTGCTGTTTTGGTGCTTTTGCTGACCACTAATGCCAAGCTATATGAGCTGTGCTTGGAAGCTCTGTAATAAAAACAAAGTACATGCTGTTTAGTTGTCACTCAGGGCCCTCTATGGTCTTGTTCATCTATTTTTGAATCACAGCAGAAATACACACATATCTACAATTTCTTTTCAGAAAGCAAATAAATGTATCAAACAAAAGGCAAATGTCTTGCAAAATCTTGTTCTGTAGAAACAACAAATCAGGAGAGTCTTTGTTCTTAAATATTTTATTACTTAAAATTATAGCTTGACCAATGAGTTTATTTCTATTTTTCTATTTGTGTTAAGAATGTACAAACCAACTTCCCCTGTGAGAGACAAAGAAATTAGCACATATTATAGCCACATGACTCCCAACAACAGGTAGGGACAGGATAAGAATTGGGTTCAACCAGAAAGCTTTTGTGTGTCAAATAGACAGTAGGGAGCATGGCATGGGGTGGAGAGTGTATGAAAGTAGTGATTATAACAACAGGTTATGCAATTTAGAAGTGGTAAGCATGGAAGTGATAATGAAACATGTCATGTCAAGAGGTTTGTCACACTGTAGATGAAATAGGGAGGTCTTTGGAGATGAGGCTTTGGGAAAAACTGTTGTGTAGATGACAGATGAGTGTCATTCATAAAATTGAGAATTTGGATATTATATCATAAAAGTACTGAGAAAAGGAAAGATTCAATGGTCAGAATAGATAGTTAGAATGGAGTGGGAGACAGGTTAAATGAAGAAAGTGTTAAAGTGGAGAGGTTAGGGTATTTGATGGACAGTCAAGATGGACAACGCAATTATCAGAATGAAGGCAGGTTTGTCAGTGGAGAAGTGTACAAACTAGACATTCAGGAGAGGTGTCTTCAGGAGCCAGAAGGAAGTTTGGGGACTATGTGAGCCTTATCAAGCAAGATGCTGGACAGCCCTGCGGTTTCCTGTGCAGAGCACAGTTAACAAATGAGAGTGTGAGGTACACTGAGTCAGGCCCCTTACAAGATGTCTCCAAACTAGACATACAAAATAATATAGTAAACATCAACTCTGGTATCAGTAACATTCAGTGTATATAAAATTTTTTTGTCACCAATTTGTTTTTTAAAAATGAGTAAATAAGACTATAAGATACAAGTAGTGGTCCAATCTTGCTTCCCTTCTCTCTGTGACTCCTGTGAGATTCTGAAATTTATGTGTATTATTTTTTCAATGTATAACCTGATGTGCAAGATTTATAAAAAAATATAGATACTATAGAAAATTCATTTCAAAAGTGTTTCCACATGACTTATAGAATTTAATATGAACTTTCTGATAAGTAGTTACACAAATGTGAATACACTGTCCATATCAAACTACCAAAAAGTCTGAGTGTTTTATTTTTATGTGAAGACTAAAAATATTGATTTAATTTAAAGATCAACCATCTCTTACTTCCTATCTTGGAGTTTCATTACAGGTGCCCTATTCATGGGGAAAAAAATCTTTAGCCAAAATTTTTAACTGAGGAAATTATTAGACTCCTGCGGTGTACTTTGTAATAATCTTCACACTGAGCTGATTGAGTTACAATGAAGCACTCTGCCTGGGCAGTGACCACTGTGACCACTATCATTCTGTTTTCTCTCATTTGTAGGAAGCCCTCACTTGCAGACAGATTACTATGGGGTATGGAAATCGACGGGGTACATTTGTAGAGTGCTGGACTGGAGAAACCATTGGTTTTGTAGTTAAGAAAACTGAGTTCTTGAGCTGAACTGTTACAAAAACAATCATCAAAATATTTGGTTGAGAAAATTGAAAATGATGCATGGTATCACTTTCGAAAGTACATTTTATATTTCCTGGATTCTCAGAGTTCATTTATGGACTATCTTCTCTGAGGTATACCGCATAGCCTCAAAGCTGTCATTTGCAGAGATTTGCTCTGTTGTTATAACATCTAGTGGCCTCTGTATGCTTGAGTTTTTGCTGTAATGAATAATCACTGGTACCAGATAGTTCGGAACTCTTTACTGGCCCTTGGCTTTATTAATATAATTAACATGACTATAGGAGGGTCAGTTATTTTAAATCTACTCCCCAAGAGGACTGATCAGTGGACAGAAGGAAAGTCACATTTGGAAGTATTGCTACAAAATTTGAGGTTTACCATTGTTTCAAAACCTAATAAATCTAGGGGTTGGGGATCTAGCTCAGCTGTCTAAGTGCCTGCCCGGCAAGTGCAAGGTCGTGAGTTCAATCCCCGGTGCCGCACAAAAAACAAAACAAAACAAAACAAAAACCTAATAAATCTCTAAACTCTTTGTAACAAGTTTCCAAGATATTTTTCACTTTGAAATCAACATTGAGATTGAAATGTCAAACGGGACTTGTCCAATTATTTCTAGACTTTACATCACTCTGGGTAAGCTCTAAATAAACACCAATTTTCATTGGTAAAATCATGATTTTCATCACTGAGTCCAAAGATAGCTTGTCACTATGTCAGGGATAAGTGTCACCAGAAGACTTGCAATGAATCCACTGATCTGTTCATATATAGG
>RJWT010034140.1:0-13739 GCA_004365215.1 Cuniculus paca
CTTAAAAGAAAACTAACACGCGTGCCGTAGGTTTGCCAGCTTTGAAGTCTTAATAAAGATCAGCAACACTTACCGAGGACTCTGGGTCAGATAGTTCATCCAGTAACTTTCTTGCATCTACTACAGCTTGATAGAGTCGCAGATTTTTGCCATCAGAAGCAACAAAGCAAGCGCTTGCAGAATTGCAGTATGTGCCTGGGAAAGGAAAATGGGATTAGAACGCAGTTTACCTTTATCACAGGCTGACATGAGAAACAAATATTCACACTTTTTAGGCATAATTATGGTTTAGAATTACAATGAAACAATCAACAGACCTAAAATTATTAAGCAAAAATTCAGCAGAAAAATAGATTATGAGAAAGAAAAGATTACAAGCAAACTAAAAATTCTTAAAATACCTACATTTTGAACACTAATAAAAAGTATCTTAATAATGACAAATGTAAACCATATTGTAACTAATAGTTTAAAAGCCCTTATAATTTCACAATTTAAATGAATGCTTACCAAGACAATAACTGGGAATAAGGGTTGGAAGCCAAGCCACATTGGAGAAGGCTGAGGTGTGGAGAGAGTTGATCCGAGCCAGTTCTGACACTCCGCCAGTGTAGGACAAAGGTCCTATTGGATCCACGCGCCACAGAATCAGCTCGCTGTAGATTGCGTTTGGGTCATGAAATGTACGAGTGGCTGCGTTCCTGAGAGGCTGTTTTGACAAACCTTTTGTATGTCTTATGGGATCCACTAGTCTACTTAATTTACTGTCTGAGTCCCACTGGCAGTTGGAATCAGGAGTCAGTAGGGCATTATGATGGGAAGATGTCAACAACAGTGGCAAAACTGAGTGGCATGCCAGGTCATTGAGGTGAAAGCGGTGACCACAGTACCGGAACTTGTGGGAAACAGTTAGAACAGTGGTGAAGGCAGACTTGTCAGCAAAAGTGACTGCCCACTGGTTGAGAGAGCCATCGATGTGCTTAGAGACCATCATCACTGTGGGGTCCAGCATGTTCACACTCGTGCTGTGTGCCCTGGAGAGGGGCTGCGATCTGCAGGGACTGCCCGCCGCTGACAGCGGCTCCTGCTGGGGCGGGCTGTGCAGTGAGTCTTTCGCGGCGCACATGCACGCATACATCATAATATTTTTACTCAGGGAGCTTGCGTCACCTGAGGGAAATGCAACAGGAATTCGAGAAGAAAAAGAAACCTGAAAAATACAAGTATATGATTCAGTGTGAGGAATCTGTCCTCTCAAAAGTCATCTTCCTAAGAAACTTTCATTTCCAAAGTGCCAAATCTCAGCTTCCTAGCAAGAAATATCATTTTCAACCTCTTTATGGTTGAAATCTCTTGCTTCTATTTAGGTAGTATTTCAATATTTATGGCCTAAGGTGAAACACAAAAAGTTTCAAATGTCTTGCTTTACACAAAAAGACCACAATTACAGATTTAACTTGGAATAAAGTTGAGAGCAATAACAGGTTAACACAGGTTAACACAACTAATAAAACTGAGGGGAGGGGTGGAGAGGCTCATGTTGATTCACATTTTGAGGATTCTTAATTTTATTAAAAATATTAACTCCTATAAAAATTAGTATATATTTTTTTTAAAATATTACCAAAAGATCCAAAATTCACTTTCTTTGAACTTGGTTTGCAGAGTGTATGGTTACTGAGCTCCTTGGGAATAGGAAGTATGTATTCTTTTCTCAGTTGTTTATCAAAAACAAAATTTTTTGGTAATTCTGAAAACCTAAATCTACATGGCATCATTTTCTTAAAGAAATGTAGCAACTGCTTCATCTGGAAACATACCTGGACTTGTCTAAATATCCCAGGGTTATATTCATCCAAATACTTTACATGCCAAACTAGAAAGGTACCATCTACAGGGTGTACTGTAAAGAGCATGTCAGGATTCTTATTCCACTCTGCCAGCAGCATCTCGATCTTGCGGTCCAGCAGGACCGTGGGCAGGGGCACTGGGATGCTGGGCCGGGAGCAGACCCTTGGGCTGCCCTCTCGCTCTCCATCTTCATGCTCCGATGAGCCTGTACCTCCCTCCGATTCTCTATCCAGGGATAACTCTGAATTGGAAAAGACATTTATCAGAATATACCCTAATAATACTATGCAAACTAATTTACATATTGGACTATAAATAGCATACATATAAATCCCTATTCCAATTTATGGTCAAGAAAACTATATTCTTATTTGAATTGAAAATTACCTCATTTGTTACTCTTAGATAAACCAAGACTTCACTCATATTATTAATGTTATGATTAATAACATTGACACCCCAAAAACGATATGGCTTCCACAGTTATATATTATGTAAAACCTGGGTTCAATGCTCAGAACCGCAAAACACATACACGCACACACGCACACATGCACACACATACACAGTCCGGTGATATTTGCAGCACCTGGCACAGTGCCTGGCTCATGGCAGACACTCAGTACGTCGCTATGGGATACAGGGAAGGAAAAGTGAAGGGGACGATGAGCAGGAAGGGCACCAAACTACAAGAAACACTATAGAAGCTCGTGGGCTTCAGAGAAAAGCAGCTCTGAGCACAGGTTACTAACCATGGTCTAGCTTCATGCGCAAGCCCCTCTCTCTTTCCTCCTGTGAACGCTCCTCGTCTTCTCTATCTGCATCATCACTTTCATGATCTAAATGTTTCTCAGAAAGTTTTCGCAATTGATGCATGAATACTTCAGTTGAAGAGGTAAAATGAAATTCCTTGTTGTTTAACCAATGAACTACAAACCCCCCATTTCCATCATCAATGTTAAATGCAGTGCCAACCAGGGCATTTGGGATATCTGCAGAAACAAAGAAGAGTAGATTCCAACGTGAGTCTTTAAATTCTTTAAAAAATATGACAAATGCTGATAATGACTAGTTCCATATATACACAGAAAAGGCGACAACCAACAAGTCAAAATGACTGTAGCAAGATTTGTCAAATCTTTAACTGAGTTTAATGGTAAATATAAATTTGAAGAACTAATGGCATGCACTGCATAAAATTGCAGTACTAACTTAAAAACTAGATATACCAATACATAAGTCTTTACTGGATCCTATTTTGAGGACAGAAGGATGGAAAAGATAAGGTAGAAAAGCAATGAAACAAGAGATAACCAGAGAAGCTTAAATATGAATTGATGTTAGATATCAGAGAAGTGCTTCTAATTCTCGTAGATAGGATAATGATATTCCCATTCTGTGAGTGAATGTCCTCCCTCCTAGGAGACTGAGTGTGTGAGGGAGACATGCTGTGCTGAGTGCGTCTTAGAGAACCGAGAAAAGCTTCCACTCCCACATCAGGAACACACGTGCACATGAGCATGCACAGGAGTAAAGCAACTGCACACACTGTTCACAACTGTGGCATCCACGTGAAGGCCCTGGAAGTGCTGCTCCCTGTGCTACTGATTGTTCTGAATGTCTGAAAGGAAAAAACACAAGGAGGAAGGCACACTTGGAAGCATAGCAGTATTTCTTCATTTGGAGTACTTGACAGTCATGATACAGAATAATTCGCATAAAACTGTGTAAGCCAAAGGTCCGGGGATTTAGCTCAGCAGCGTAAGTGCCTGCCTGGCAAGCGCAAGGTCATGAGTTTGATCCCCAGTACAAAAAAAGATTGTGTAAGTCAAAACAATCCTCTTAATTTTAATCCATACAGTGAATAATGCATTCGGTGAAAAAAAATCATCCTTTGCAAAAATAAATTATAATCTAAAATATCCTAGTAGCATTCTATAATGAGTATCAGTATTAATGCTCTAAATGTTTCTTTTTAATTCCTGGATGACAATACTGGTTTTATGATAAAAATGAAATAAATCACATAAAATAAGACTTGGAAACTAACAATCCTATAAAACACCACATCACTTATGTATCTGTGTACCCTAGAAATGTTGAACCTAAGTCTTAAGATGGACAAATACTCAGAATGCAAAACATTCTAAAAGAAAAAATTCTAGAAGACAATTGAGAGACAATATTTGAGACTCAGACTTTTTGACAACTAAGAGAATGTTCTAGATTATAAAGAAAAATTATAATAAAATGCAGTTTTAAAAGAATCTATATTTGAATATTAATAAACACTACACAATATTTATCCATGTTCTGTGCCTCCAATAACAGTAGTGTGGTAAGGAGACAATCTCCTTTTCATTAGAAAACACATTATGGCTGGACATACTAGTGGTACACCTGTAACCCCGGCTACTTGGAAGGCTGAGACAGAAGGATTCCAAGTTCACGGCCAACCTGAGCAATTTAGCAAAACCTTGAATCAAAATTTTAAAAATTTAAAAGACTGGTGACATAGCTCAGTGCTCCCTGGGCCCCATCCCCAGTAAGGAAAGAGGGAGGGAAGATCCCATTTTGAAATATTTGGGTAACACTGAAAATATTTAGGAAGTAAAGGATAATAACAACTTTACTTGCAAATGGTCAACTAGAAAACATGGGCCAAGGAAGTAAAGAAGTATATATAATAATTTTAGTAATATATTTTATTATGTAAAAGATACATGCAAAATATTATTTCAACAAGTAATCAATATGAAATATTTATGGACTGATGCATAATTCTTTAGTAGTATGTGCAACTACCACATAATGAAGGGGAATTAAAGAATACTTTCTTTTTTTTTTTTTGGTACTGGCGATCGAACTTACAACCTCACACTTAGCAGGCAAGCGCTTAAGCCACTGAGTTAAATCCTCGGCCCTAATACTTTCATTTTAGTACTATTTCCTTCTCGCCTCCTGCGGCTGCACCTCTTTCCACATCACAGGGACACTGTCCCACATTTTCCAGGGAACAGCTTTGTTACCTGGTTCTGTCACCACACACCTGTCTTGCACCCCATGGCTGTGTGCAGGCTCCTCAGAGCAGGCTTGGGAGGGAGGTCTGGACACCCGTGCGAGAGGACGTCACTGAGAGCAGACACCTCTTGTTTCTACTGCTCTATGGTGAAGCCATCCTGGTAAGGGCCTTCCCTCGCTGGCCAGTCCACACCATCTCATCTCCTCTGAGGACTCTGACCACACAAACACCTGTTCAAACACCTGTTCACACAAACACCTGTTCCCCTTTGTATCCAGCTAGGCTGCTGAATTGCTTGCTAATGCTAGTAGTCTTCTGGTGGAGTTCTTGGGGTCTGCTATGAAGAGTATCATGTCATTAGCAAATTGTGAAAATGAAAGAGAAAGAAAATGCTCAAAAGGAAAGAACAACTGGGATGGGGAAAGGTAAGGAAAAAACAGACTTCACCTAGTTGCTAATGCTGAATTCAATCACTGGCCTGCTCTTGAATCCATGATTTAATAGAACTTTTGTCTCTGAGAATTCTTTTCATCTGGATAAAACACAGCATCCCAACAGCTCCAGCTGTTCCTAAAGCTGACTCAAGGTGATCACAGGTTTCCTTTTCCTCTGCATACCTTTCCATGCATCCAGGTCTAAGCGCACACCTCAATCTCACACCTGCAAGCACTGGCTGCTCATGAGATTACACCTTTCACTGTCAAGCACCCACCGCACATCATCTTCACCAGGTGAACCAGAATCTTGGTCTGAAAGTCAGCTTCACACCTTAGCCATTGCTCATCCAGAGCCAACTCTCACATCCTTGGATCACTCCATCTGGGCACCACAGGCCAGAATAAGCAGAAAGCAAGTCCTGACTGCAAAGGGCTGCACATGGGACCTGCTCCAGCCCTCCTGTTTCTCCACCAGCAAGAAATGAAATTGCTAGTGAGATATTTCACATGCTTTTTATACAAAGGCTTAAGTATCCTGTGGGTATTTCACAGAGCAGCATCTCCACTGGGCTCCAACAGCTTCAGGTAGGGGAAGCCGCTATCCCAGACAGCACACACCGAGTCACGGCGAAGATATGCCCCCGCACCTGTACTTCCTTAACATCATCTTTGTACAAGCAAACACCCAAAAATCCTCTTCATCCTACAGCAACAGACCTCCATTTCAATGAAATGTGACTATGCTTCTAGAAATACGAGTTGACCAGGAGTGTAATATGAATTTTACAGCCTTTCACTTATGTTTTCACTGAAAAGGAAACACACTTCCTCAAGCAGAAACTCTCAAATACGCTTTTGCCAGCAAGGAATCTGCTTTGTGATACTTCTCTGCACTTAAGAGGAAAGGGTGAAAGAAAATATTAAGTTTAGAAGATAACTATGTTTCTCTTAGCATAGGCCAATGGTCTACAGGGGCATAAAATGAAATATGCTGACATATTAGGAAAACTTGCCAGGCGTGCTGGCACACGCCTATAATCCCAGCATTTGGGAGGCTGAGGCAGAAGGACTGCTGTGAGTTTAAGGCCAGCCTGGGCTACAAAGTGAGTTCAAGGCCAGCCTGAACTTCATATAACAAGACCCTGTCTTAAAAAGACATAAATAAATTAATTAAATTTAAATTAAAAATAAATACATTAACAAAACATTACTTATTAGGAAAACTTTGTAAAAATACATTTAAAGACGGTCATAAATAAAAGCTAAGAAAAAAGAGAAGGTAAAATCATAAGGGACAACCTGGTGTTGTGGCACAGGCCTGTAATTCTAGAACTCAGTAGGATGAGGCAGGAGGATTGCCTCAAGTTTGAGGCCAGTACAGGCTACATAGTGAGTTCAAGGTCAGCCTGAACTACACAGTGCGACCTGTCTCAAAAACCCAAAAATAAATAAATAATAAAATAAAATTGTAAGGGAGGAAAGTCACACCAATGGGCCAGGCTGCTAACACTTGTGTTCCCAGAGACAATTAGAGCTTTAATATCCTTACAACCATTGTCATATTCTAGACAAGAGAGTTCAAAATACTTATGAAACTATACCCTGAGAGCGACCACTGTGGAAATCAGTGTGGAGATTCCTCAAAAAACTAGGCCTATATAACAGTTTTGGGAGCGTGGCCATTTTCACAATATTGGTTCTTCCTATCCAAGAGCAAGGGATGTCTTTCCATTTTCTTTCCATTATGCTCTTCAACCTCCTTTTTCAGAGTACTGTAGTTTTCAATATATAGATCTTTTACATCCTTTGTTAGATTGATTCCTAAGTACTTCACTTTTTTGGATGTATCGTAAAAGGTGTTATTTTCATAATTTCTATCTCAGTGAGCTTGTTGTTTGTGTACAAGAATGCTACTGATTTTTGAGTGTTGACTTTGTATCCAGCTATGCTGCTGAATTGCTTGCTAATGCTAGTAGTCTTCTGGTGGAGTTCTTGGGGTCTGCTATGAAGAGTATCATGTCATTAGCAAATTGTGAAAATGAAAGAAAGAAAATGCTCAAAAGGAAAGAACAACTGGGATGGGGCAAGGAGAAAAGAAGAGAAAAGATATATGTACATCTATATGATAGATAACTATACTACTAATCTTTGTTCATTAAAAAGAACAGTGTGTGCTTTTCATTATTTGATCATTTTTTCATGCCTAAATCTTGTCATCTGAACTACTTTTTTTTTAAACCAGGAATCGAACTCACAACCTTGTGCTTGTCAGGCAGGCACTGTGCCGCTGAGCTATATTCCCAGCCCTTAAACAACTACTTTGAAGATAACAATATGCAATATATAGCCAGTGTTCATTCCCCATTATTTTGTTTTGAAATTCTGTATCATTGTTTTTATTTTTTGCTGTTCTTTTAAAATTAAAAAAAAACACTTGGACTAGAGGTTCCATATGACCCAGCTATTTCCCTTCTTGGTATCTTCCTGAAAGAATTAAAAGCATCACACCACAGCAATATACGCACACCCATATTCACAGCAGCACAGTTTGTAATATCCAAATTTGGAAACAGCCCAAACGCCCATGAAATGATGAATGGATAAAGCAGATGTTGATTTTTTATACAATGGAGTACTACTCTGCCATAAAGAAGGATAAGCTTGAGACATTTTAGTAAATGGATGTACCTTAAGACCATAATCTTAAGTGAAATAAATTGGACACACATTTGTAAATACCACATTTTTTGTGTGTAAATAAGGACCAAAAGGTATATTAGGTACTGTGAAATAGGAAGAAAATGTTCAAATGTTCAAGGGGCCAAACAAGGGGGTAAAAAATAAAGGAAAATTTAAAAAATTAAAATAAGGAAAGGTGGAAAAAATGGAAACAAAGCTTTTGTAAATGTGGAGAGGAGGATGGATTGAAGGGAGGGCAGGAGAGTGGAGAAAAACATACAAGTTATATGAAGTACAGGAAAAAACTGTCTGAGGAATGTGATCATTATATATATCTAAAATGTATCAATAAAATCTGATTAAAAAACAAATATAATAAAATAAGATCTCATGAGATCACCTAAAAAAAAAATTACACCCTGAGAATCACAGCCCCAATTTAAGTAATGGTACTGAATATTATCTTCCCATTCCAATTAAGAAGTATTTTATAAAGCAACATAAAATAACGTGAACTTAGGAGGCAGGTCATAATAAAACAGCCCCACTCTCCAATGCATTTATTTCAGCATATTTACAAGAAAGAGAATGCGCCGTCCCTGACCTGTGGCCGGGTTGATACTCGCAGCGATATGGAAGTGACACAGGGCATTGGCATGGTGGGAAATGTGTCTCTGGACTTCATGTGTGGCTGTCTGGTCCGGCATCAGCTCAGCGTGAGTGACAAGGACAGAAGATCTCCGCTGTCCCTTCCTCAAATTCTTCAAATGATGTATTGTCTAAAACAGAAGGATAATTGCTGAACCCAACTCCACAAGACTATTAAATGCCAAGCAAAGAACTTGCTTCTTTTTGTGGGGCTAGATATGCAATCTGTTGCCTCCTGCATGCCAGACAAACACCCTACCACTGAGCTCATCCCTGCCTGCCAAAGATCTCTAAATCAGCAAGGATTTTAAGATTTTCCTCCATGTAGAACCTGACCACTTTAAGAACCTACTTGCTAGCCAGGGATGTAGCTCAGTGGCGTAAGCACCTGCCTGGCAAGCACAAGGTCGTGAGTTCGAGCTCCAAAAGAACCTACTTGCTAAGGGTACCGTAGCAGGAGAGTCCTCCTCAAAGCGTTGTTGGGATGCGAACCAAGACCTTGGCCTGCACACCTCTGCATGGGGGTACACGGGCCCGGGCCATGTCCAGCCTGGATGGCTGTCCCTTCGTGCAATCACCCCACCCACAGTACCACTCCCTCAGTTTGTCACCCCCACTGCCATCCTCTATGATAATCTTTCTACTTTGTTCCCTAGTCAATTAAAGAAACTGCAACACATTATCAATTCTTTCTCCATTAAAGTAATACTCTGGCCCTCTTCAATTTCTTCAACTTTTATGCCTTTTCCTACAGAAAACAGTGTCACTTCAAAGTTGTGGTCTCCCATGGAGTTGCTTGTTTTTTAGACCTCCTGGGTCCAAACTAACCAGTGAATTATTTTCAATAGATGTCTTGTTTTGTTTTTTGAGACAGGGTCTGGCTATGTAGTTCAGGCTGGCCTTAAACTTGTGGAGACCCTCCTGCTTCAGTTTTCTGAATGCTAGGACTACAGGTATGCACTATCATTGCCAGCTTCAACAGATTTTTGACATGAATCATGATTTTAACGTTAACCTAATAATGGTTGATTATTTTCTCCTAGAAACAAAAAGAATAAGAATATACCATTATACAGACCTAACACAAGTTTTGTAGGAGAGGATATCAGAAAGTAAAAATTTCTAAGTCAGATGAGTAAGCTTTTTGTTCCTACATCAGATGAGTAAGCTTTTTTCTTTTCAAACTCATCTGAATATTATTAATCACACTACTATAAAACAGTAAAAAACTTGTCAAATCACTGGTTACATGTTTACTTATATTTTCATTTTATTTTATATATCAACTGGTAATACAACAAACATCTGAGAAGGAATTTATTGGAGGATAGAAAGTTGTCTACAATCTCACTCTCTGAAGTCTTACATGTAATTTGGAAATTAAACTTACAGAAGTATATATAAATGATCTTAGTTAACCCTTTATCCCACTATTTTTCAATATCAAAAGACAATTTTAGGTGTTCTGACCCCTACTTTTAATTCCCTTTATGACTTCAGCATTGAAAAATGGTACAAACAGTGCCCAACCACACAGAGCCTGCCTACTTTACAGAAAACCTGAAAGGACCACACCCTCAAACTACCGAACTTGTAAAGTATTTCTGCTTGGCAGCAAAATAATAAAGTGTCTGTGGCCATGCAACCATGAAACTGTTAACGTAAACAGACAATGCACACATGTAATCAGCCATGGAGAGAGACTCTGGAGCACACAAAGTGTATGAAACAAGCTCAGTGTATTTCTATGTGACAGAACCTCAACCCTATAAAGGAACACACAGGACTGGAATGGTTAGATTATAAACTCCATACCTTTTATCCTTTTCCTCATCTAATCTTAGAATAAGTATATATTCCTCATGTAATAGAAATAATTACAAGGAAAAAATATCCTATGTTCACTATCAAAAATTTCTGGAAATTCTGAATGATGTGTATACTTTGTTTTATTCCTTAATCAAAGATAGTACTTTATGCAATATTATAAATAATCTCATTTCTTATAAAGTACTTTCATTTCATGCTATATTTTAAAAATGGAAGTTATTTCACTTTCAAAATATTTAACCATGAATAATATATATCAATATTTCACTTGTTTCTATTTTAATAATTATTAAGAACAATAATCATTTTAATTAAAATAAAAATAAAATTTAGCCTGGCATGGTGGTGCACAGCAGTCATCCCAGTACTTAAGAGGCTGAGGCAGGAGGATCGCTGTGAGTTTGAGACCAGCTTGGGCTACATAGCGAGTTCAAGGCCAGCCTAAACTACACAGCAAGACCCTGTCTCAAAAACAAAACAAAACAACCCCCACCAAAAAAAAAAAATTAATCTTCATGAAACCAAAATCACTTTTGATTGCAAGTTATTATAAGAACCTTTAGATGTTTCCTAATCAAAGCCACTTACTACTACAGATCTTGACATCTGACATGCAAAATGAGAGATTACTGTTACACCGCTCCCTTAGACCACACATCTGAAAAGGTTACTCTCTGCACTGGTTGTGTAGTGACCTGAGCTCCCTTCACAAGCATCAGTGAGTGAGAACTACTGCTGCAAATGCCATCGTATGCACACCGTGAGTACCATCTGCACCCAGGCTACAACCTTTCAGCACCGTCTTAAGCAATGATACCTCCAGAGCGTGCTGGATCCTGTCTTTGTGTCTTCCGGCGTGAGAGAGGGGGCTGGCGATGGTGGAAGTGGTGGTCTCACAGATCTGCTCACCCATAAGACAGTCTTCTGGCAGTAAGGTTTCTGCCCAGAGCCGGCACACACCATCATGGCATGAAGTCAATAACACGTTACAGACAGAGCCCCTGACAACAAAAGAATTTAGCAGTAGTTGCTATGCACAGCAATACCACCAATTAATAAAGGCTATTAATATTGGTTCTTCATACATAAGAAGGACTTAGTGTAAAACAGTAACCAATCAAAGAGCTCAAAATCACAGAGTACAAAGTCGTTGCACATATCATGAAGACCAGGAAATGGTCTAGACAAAAGCAACAGGAAGGAATACCTGACTGTACGTGCAGCTTGAACACTAGAGTTTAGTAGATGCAATATCGGCATCATCTTAACAAAACTAAGCAGCACAAGAAAACATAACCGCTGTAAGTTACACAGTAGTCCTAATAAAAGATTACTGAATGTAATTAAACTATCTGGCTTACGGCAGCAGTATCATTGTGCATCAACTTCTCATAATCCATACAGCTACAAATAGCCAAGGACACATCTTCTTAAGCTGTAAGGAGGACATCGTTACACCGGTAAATCAATGTCCCCTCAGTTAAAGTAAGCACAAACGTCACAGCATGAAGGGGCTGAAGCACTCTCCTACGGGAGGCTTGCGCGGCAGGGCCATGAACACTGTACCCCTTCGTGTATGAGGACGCAAACACACCCTCCCATAAGCAGCTAGGGTACTGCAGCTCCTTGAGAGGAACAAAAGCATCTTTTTTCCTTTTAAAAGATGCTTACATAGGTGGAGATAGGGTTCAGTGGCACAGCACCTGCTGGCAAGCGCGAGGCCATGCGTTCAATTCCCAGTACCACCCTCTCACCCCCCAGAAAAAACTTTCACAGAATTTTACTCAATTAAAAGTTTAAAAACTATTCTGTGAATGCTTTCAACAGAAGCAAATAAACAGAATGTATCTTTTTATTTGGAATACAAAAATGTATGCACTTCCCACGTTCTTTCCTGAGCACTTCAGTAATGCATGCTATTTCCTGTCAGGTGTACACTGCTCGGGGGTGTAGCTAGCAGGTGAAATAACCCTCCCTCGGGAATGACCACAGACTTCTAATCAAGCTTCTGAGTGTCCAATGGCTTTCTCAGATATGCACGTTGGATACCAGATCATTTACATGCACCGTTTTGTAGTTTC
Source organism: Cuniculus paca (assembly GCA_004365215.1). Lineage (NCBI taxonomy): Eukaryota > Metazoa > Chordata > Mammalia > Rodentia > Cuniculidae > Cuniculus > Cuniculus paca. Next base: position 12,549 of record RJWT010034140.1, read on the forward strand.
TAGATACCTACAGTCAGCCCTCCGTGGCTATGGGTTCCCTATCTGTGGATCTGACCAACTACAAATGGAAAACAGTTTGCAGGAAAAAATCATATCCATACTGAATATGCACACTTTTCCTGTCATTCCCTAAGCAATACAATGTAACACTTATTTTCCTAGCACTGACACTGTACTAAGTATTACAAGTAGTCTAGAGGTGATTTAAAGTAATGGTAGGAGGTGTGTGGGTTAGATGTAAATACTATACCATTTGATATAAAGAATTTGAGCATCTGATGATTTTAGCACCTGTGGGGAACCCCAGAACCAATCCCCCAGGGATACTGAACAACTATAACAAAGAACACTTTGAAATGAGTATGATGCAGCATGTTTGTAATCCGAAACCAGGAGGGTGCAGTTGGAGGTTTACTTGAGCCCAAGTTTGGATCCCCTGGAAAGTACAGGAAGACACTGTCTCAAGGAAAAAAAAATTTTTTTAAAGGAACAGCTTGTGATTGGCATTGGGAGAACATGGTATTTATAGTGGAACATCAATAAAAAAAATTTTTTTAACTCCTTTAAAAAGGCCCCATTGTGAGCGTCAGCGCGGAGTATGGGGAGGGAGAATTAGATCCACCCCACTAGAAATAGCACCATGCGCAGGCCACTGTTGGACCGGGACCTCCAGAGTCAAGCCTTTCCCTGTGGGCCACCACTGGCAGGGGGACAATTAGATCCCAGCTCCTTCTGGCTTGTGGGCTGGCAAACAGAAGTGTCAAGCCCCTCCCCAAGCAACCAGGGATCCAGAGAAGCACAGGCTCTGATGATAGTTATTAAGGTGAAAGGCAACCGAATGCCTGTGGTGCTTTTGTGTTTCACTGACCTTGCAGGTTTAGGGCCAGTGGATAGAGGCACACAGCATGGCATCTCCTTCTGAGGGTGGCAGCCATTGTTGATTCCCTGTAGTCTCACTCTGAAGTCCTACACTGTTTATTGTTTTGTTGGGTTGGGTTTTATTCTCTTCTGCTTTGTTTGATTATGTTATACCTGGTGGCATGAGCGGCTATTTCAGTGATAGTAAGATATATATGGCTTTTTTTTTTTTTTTTTTGGTACTGGGGATTGAACTCAAGACCTCACACTTGCCAGGCAGGTGCTTATACCACTGAGCTAAAGCCCCAGCCCCGTAAGATATATATGGTAGCC
>RJWT010034141.1:0-13732 GCA_004365215.1 Cuniculus paca
GAACTCACTTTGTAACCCAGACTGGCCTCAAACTCCCAGTAATCCTCCTGCGTCAGCCTCCTGAGTGCTGGGATTACAGGTGTGCACCACCATGCCTGGCTAACCTAAGGTTTTTGAAAACATTAAAAAGTTAACATTCAAATCAAATCACAGTCAGGTGCATATAATGAAAATTTCCACTGTAACTATTTTTAAGTGTACAGTTCATCATCCACCTCCAAGATTTTCTCCTTTTACAGTAGAAACTCTGTCCCCCTTAGACACTAATTCCTGTTCCCCTTCCCCAGCCCCAATTTCAGTCTTTAGGAATTTGACTGCCTGGATGCCTCACAAGAGTGCAATTCTATAGTAATTATCTTTCTGTGACTGACTTGTTTCACCTACTGTGATGTTCTCAAGGTTCATCCATGTGGCTGCATCTGTCAGAATTTCCCTCCTTTTTAAATCTAAATAATATTCCACCACATGCATTTTTCTCATCCATCCATTCATTGATGGGTACTTGGGTTGCCCAACTCCTGGTGATTGTGCATAAGGCTGGTTTGATCACAGGCATACAAACATCTCTCTCAGACCCAAGGCAGAGCATTTCTGATGAAGAACAATCTTGTAGAGAAGAGCTAAAGGGGTGACAAGGATGAGCTTTGCTATCTTTATGTGGACAGAGCTGGCGTGGTAAAGATCAATTGCAGTAACCCAAGGCCAACCAGAAGAACTGTGTGAAGGAACTGGCACACTCCACATGAAAGTTCCAACCAGGGATGGGGATGTAGCTCAGTGCAGAGTGCTTGCTTAGCAAGCACAAGGCCCTAGTGGTTCGATCCCCAGGACTGGAAGGAAAGAAAAGTTCCAACTCAAAGAACCTGGGGAGACATTGAGGTTGGAGAAAAGTTTTGTGCATTCTCGTCCTCTCTGACTGCAGGTTCATTATGTTCACTGATTGTAGCATAACTTAATTTCAACAGTCATCAGAAAAGTAAAGAAAAGCAGGAAGCCAAGTAGAAACCAGGAGCATACGAAAACTGTCAGAGCATTTGCTCTATTGAGCATAAAGGATCTCAAAAAGAAGACAAGCACTGTGGAATTTCCATACGATGTTCAATTTGGTAGCCACACACATGTGTGCAGAAGACAATTTGTAGGGAGGGAGAATATCATGTACAAGGCCTGCAGGCAATTTTGGAGCCACAGCATAACCCTTAGTGGAACCAGGTAATTTATAGAGTTCATCTGAAGTCTTTTATGTTGCTTCTGATTTGGCCTTTGTGTTGGTATGCTCTCTGTCTTTTCCAATTTCTGCTAGCTTATGGTGTTTCTTCTTTGTCTCTCTATAATTTTGTTGAGCTCTTGTATCTACTTTGTGTTCATGTTTTATACTGGAGCTAACTTCATTAAGTTTTTAAAATATATATATATATATTTTTTTTTTATGGCACTGGGGATTGAACTCATGACCTTGTGCTTGCCAGGCAGGCGCTTAGAACGCTGAGCTAGATCCCCAGCCCTTAAAATGTATTTTTTTATTAATGCATATTGATTTTATAAAATGTTGGGCTTCACTGTGAAATTTTTATAATGTACACTTTTTAAATTTTTTTTGTACTGGGGATCAAACTCATGACCTCGCACTTGCCAGGAAGGCACTTGTGCCACTGAGCTAAATCCCCAGCCCATAATGTATACATTTTGACCATACTTACTCCCCTTATGCTCCCATACTTATCCCCCTTATGCTCCTCTCCCCCTTATTCCCTTCCTCTTGTCTAATAATAATCTGTCTTCTACTTTCATGTCATCTTTGGTTTCTTTTTTAGATTCCACATATTAGGGAAAACATGTGATACCTGTTTTTCTGAGTCTGGCTAATTTTGCTTAACACTGTCTCCAGTTGTACCCATTTTTCTGCAAATGACAAATTTCATTCTTTTCAACTGAATAATATTCCACTGTGTACACCACATTTTCTTTGTCCGTTCACTCACTGACGGATACCTTGGCTGGTTTTGTGTCTTGGCTTTGTGCACTGTTCCACAGTAAACGTGGATATGCAGGTATCCTGACTATATGCTGACTTGGATTCCTTCAGGTATATACCAAAGAGTGGTATAGCTGGGTCATATGGTAGTTCTATTGTGTTTTAGCTAGGGTTCTCTAGAAGAATAGAATGTATTATAATTATGTATTATTATAATTGTATTATAATTATGTATTATAATTATGCAGCAAGATTTATTAAGTAAGCTTACAGGATCAGATGTGAGAGAGTGCACATTGGTAGTCTGAAGGAGCCAAGGCAGGCAAATCTACAATGGCCACGTGTGTGCTGGAGAGTCAGAGGGTACAGTGGCTGCTCAGCCCAAGAAGAGGGAAGCCAAGGAATGAGAGGGATCAAGGATGCAGTGACAGTCTCAGGTCAAAGGCCTGGCTGCTCACCAGAGGGTCTGCGCTGGAGGCTGCAGACACTGGAGACTGATGTCCTAAGGCCATGGTGAAGGCTGGAGCTCTTCCAAAATGGTGCCACTTTCTTCTCTCCTTTTTATTCCATCCAGGCCAAGAAGATCCAGGTGAGGTCTTCTTCCCTTAATTTTCTGTCTCGCACATCAGTCATCCCTAAGTGCACCCAGACGCATGCTTTAATATTTGCTAGGTGTGTCTTAACCCTTCGAATTGACAGATCATGATTAATGGTCATAATCTACCCCTTTTCAAATTGACAACCAGAAACATCTCCTTCAATCTTACATAACCTCCAAGTACAATAGTAAGTTCATGATTATGCTTAACATGGTACAACTATCCTGCATATAAATGGAAACGCTAATTCCCTCCCCAGAGAAGAAGGCAAAGTTTTTCTCTGAGTGATGACTACTCTTCTCTCAATAGCTTGAATATTATAATGTAGATTTAATTATACTTCAGTATCCATATTAAGTCAATCAATATTATGTTACAATGAAAGAAAATAAATATTTCTGCTTAACATATGTGTATACAGGCACAAGCATATTAACAACGTAGGAAAGAAATATTCATGACATTAATAATTTTCATCCTATAACTGGTCATGTAGTCACAGCTGACATTTATAACTACCTTCCTGTATTACTCATCTGTATTCCCTTGGCCTTAAGCAGCCACTTCAGCAGGTCTTAGTTCTTTACCTAGAGGAGTGATCCATACCTCTATTCTTGAAGGTTCTAGGCCATTTGTCATTCTTCCAATTGGGTTGTAGTTTTCCTTAATAGCAGGGCATGGCAATGATAAGAGATGTTCTAAGGGTTCTCTTGCACTCCAAATGTGTTCTTCCTTACCTCCATTGTGGAGGAGTAGACCAGTTTCCCCTTGGTAGTCTGAATCAATTATCCTAATCAACACCTTAACTCCCTTTTTAACTTCTTGACTCAGACACATGAGGGACTAAAATGGCCAGGGGGAAGTCTTAGCTTTCAGTTCAGTGGAATCTATTTTTGTACTTCTTGGCATAATCTTTTCTTTCTCAGGAACTAAGATTTCTAGGCTAGTGAAGCATAAGGTCACAGGAACAGCAAGTAAAATTTTGCTAATGGGTCACTAGGGGTAATGGTGACTTCCACCTCTAGTTTCCTGAGCCCATGAATCCTGGCTATAGGAGACACAGTGTGAGTAAAGTATTGCCTCCTGGCTGACATGTAACTGTATCTTCCCAAGGCCACCCCACCCTTCCATCAATCTAACTGCTTCTGGATGGTGAGGATGGTAAGATCAGTGAATTTCATAACCATAAGCTCATTGGCACACTTCTTTGGCTGTGAAGCACATTCCTTGGTCAGAAGCAATGCTGGTAGAATACCATGATAGTGGGTGAGGCATTCTGTGAGTCCACAGGTGGTAGTTTTGGAAGAAGCATTACCTGCAGGGAAGGCAAATTCATACCTAGAATGAGTGTCTATTCCCGTAAGAACAAAACCCTGCCCTTTCCATGATGGAATTGGTCCAATATAATCAACATTCCACCAGGATGCGGGCTGATCTCCCCAAAGAATAATCATCCTCTATTAGGGACACCTCACTCTCCATACCAATTTTCTGTATTAGCTTTCTTATTACTGAGACTCAATACCCAACATCTACAATTTAAGGGAAAGTTTAATTTGCTCAAAATTTTAGTCCATGGTTTTCTGGTTCCAAGGAAGAAACATCAGGGTGGACGGGTGTGTAGGTGCAAAGCTGTTTAGTTCACAGTGGCCATGAAGCAGAGCAGGGGAACAGTGCCAGAGGGCAAATGACCAGAGACCAGTCATAGACCCTTGAGTCACACTTCCATGACCCACCCAGACATACCCAGAGTGTGTTTTACTAATCCCTTTGCTGGCTCCCATACCAATCAAGTTGACAGTAGAGTTTAACCCTTACAGGTGTTAGGTTTTCTGAGTTCTTTGTACTGAGTCCTGTGTGTTTTGAGTTCTAGATATTAATTCTCAGTTGAAAGACGAGCTGGCAAAGATTTCCTCTCATTCTACAGGCTGTCTCTTTACCCTGAATGTAGTTTGATGTAGCTCCATTTGTTGCTTCTTGATATTATTACCTGTGCTATTGGAGTCACATTCAGGAAGTCTTTACCTGTGCCTATGGCTTCAAATGCTTCCCTATATTTTCTTCTAGCAGTTTCAAAATTTCAGGATCTACCTAGGTCTTTGTTCTATCTTGAACTGGTTTTTGAACAGCAGCCACAGGCGCTCTCTTGTTTTTACTTCCCTCCCTTCTCCATTTGGCTGCTTCACGTGCTCTTTGGTTGGCATTTCTGTTCAATCTTAGTTTTGATCAAGGTGGAGTTTGATTTTTTTACTACTGGGAGATTTCAGCAAGAAGGGGAGAACACCAAGTTAATGGGGCTGTCTTCAAAAGGCTTGTTGGTATTTTAAATTTTGTAATCATTTGCTTTCCACCAGTATCATTCAATGCATAGATTTTATTTGATGTAGGTGATAAGACACTCATACTCAAACTTTTAGAAAACAGATTTCAAGAAAAAAAATTCTAAGTTGTTCATAGAGGTTAAATGTGAATGATACTGTCGCACCTCAACAGACAGTGAGGTTTTTTTGCTGCATAGCATGTTGCTATTTTTATACTTTAGCAAACTGGCTTCTTTGTTGGAAAGCTCAGAAACTAGCTGCAATTGATTTACTCAGAAAGAGCTTGTTAAAAGGATACTGGAGCCTCAGAGAATTAAAAGGATCAGTAGGATCTTTTTTAGGGTTAAACCTGTGGATATCATTCTCAGAATCTTGCTCTGGTGGCAATCGTTACCCGCATCATGGTCCACTGGAGACTGGATCTCATGCCCTCCTTGATACAAGGAAGACAACTGAGCAAGATCCTAGGGTCCTCAGTTGTTACTGAAGCAATGAGTGGGCTTTGCCTCCTGTCAAAATCCATAAGGTAACACATTTTCATTGCACATGAGAAGATGATTCACTTGCTAAGCAACAAAAGAAAGACAAATAGACAAACTGACTTCCATCACAGCATTACACTTTGACTGCCCATATCAACCTGCACTTCCTTCCCAAACTTTCACATATTTAAATGTATGTTTAGTCGGCCTCGGATGCAACATGACTCTCTTACTGAACATGATTCTCCTTTACAAAAGGAGACCTCCACAACTGTTAAAGACAGAAGTTCCTGTCAAACCAGCATCTCCTTCAGAAGCTCATTCCCTCTCTGGTGAAATTTCTTCAAACATAGAAAAGGCTCAGATGCTGGGTATTCAGAAAGAGCAGAAGAGTCATAAAGCTAGGTCTGATTGCCAGTCTACAGGCTGTGCTTCTTTTGGGTCTCTCTGACTCTTGGTACATTTTTCTTTTGCAAGTTTTCTTTAAAAGGCTTTTTATTAACTTAAATAGGGTGGTGAAGGAATAGGTTGTTCCCTGGCTGATACGATTTTAATCTCCACTTGTATCTGATCAAATCAGCGACATTGTCTTTACTATAATTATTTTGTTTCACAAAGACCAGTACTTGACTTTTCCTAGGTAGTTCTTGGTGCTGTAAGAATAAGACAAAATAGCCTGGGTCAAGGTAAAGAAGACACTGTGAAAGCCAGTGGGGTATGAGAGTTCCAGCGTGGGGAGCTGGCCAAGGTAGTGAGGCAGCCTGGAGAGCTATCCAAGGTAGTGAGGTAACCTGCCCTTGAGAATTAACATGTTTTGTTTCCTTGAATCTTTGTTCCAGGCCATGAATTCCTCCCTAATGGCCATCTCTCTCCTCCAGTAATAATTTCTGGAATCCAGATGTTAGGTAAAATTCTTGAAATCTGTCCATTCCTTTGGTTCCCTTGTCCTGCCCATATGGAACATGATCACTCTCAGCGATCCAGGTGACCAATTGTCCCAGCTCCTGGTTGTTACTATGGACCTCACTGTCACCCCCCCATCAGCTCCCTTTTTTCTCCCTCAGTCCCAGTTTCTGGTTTGTTCCCGCTTGCCTCTGGCCCTACGTCTTGCTCTTTGAGAGAACTTCGATAGGTGTGACTCACTGGCTTTTCTGTTCTAGAAACTTTATTGAGGTCCTGCTGATGACCTGAGTTGGTAGCATTCTCATTCATTGACATCATCAGTGCAAACATGCTGAAACTGGTAGTGAGCCTTGCTTCAGGGAAGGGCCAAGCTCACCTAAGGACCAAGGGAGAATTTGGGGGAAATCTCAGAGCTGATTTGGGGAAAGATGCTGCTGTTGTCTTACAGGGTGGCTCCTTCCTAGATGAATTTCCTCATTTCCCCTTGGGAGCAGGAGTTGTACTTCTTAGCACAGATGTAGAGCTGTGCAAGGTGATGGTGACAAGGGAGACTGGACCTGTGAGCAATTCCACTTCCAAGCCTGTCCCCAAGAAAAGGGACACTCAGTCACCACAGCATTCCATGCGGGATGAGTTTCCATCTGCACTTCATATCGGACTGTGGTCTCTTACCCAGATGCAGAGGTGAGGAAACTTGTGGATTTGAGATACTTCTCTTTGTTTTTGGCTAGAGAGAACTCAAGTGAGATTTTAAAATAAAATAAAAATTAAACAACAAATCCCCCAGGCTCTGTGGTATGATTTCATTTAAGTTTAAAACAAAGTATACACAAGTATAAACAAAACAACTCGAAGTATATGTACCAAAATGTCAACAGTGGTTATCTTTGAGTTGCAGGATATAGGTAACTTTTCTTCTTCCTCATCTGTTTTCCAAATCCTGAGTCTATAGTAAACCATGATCACTTTTTGAATAAGAAGAAAAAAAGACAGTAAAGGTCATTTAAAAAGTATTGATATCTGAAAATACAGACCTACACAACCGGTAAATTAAGGGAGAATTTCTTCATTTTATGAAGGAAAATTTTAGGTTTCAAAGGGGTTCACAGTCTGGTGAATAAAAGAGGCACTTGATAGCTATGTGCTGAATCAATTAATAAATGAATTCACTCTGGGATTTCTGTGCATAACAGTCTCCCCAGTGCATTTGAAATGAAAGCAATTTACAAAACCACGGTTTGCACCTTTCCCTCAAAACTAACTAACCACTGTATAAATTAGAAATTAGACTGTGAGAAGTTCTTGCTCTGCTGCCAATAGCAATCATGGCCCTTTGCCCCGTGGTCTGGCCCCTGACTCAGTTTCCTTAACTGAAAAAGGGAATAAGAGTCACTTGCTATCATGATACTTTAATGCTTGTGCAAAACTTTTAGGAAGCATAAGCTTCTGTCAAAGAGTGAGAGTGAAATTTGTGTGAATAAACACAGTGGCATTGTGTTAGTCAGCTATGTATTACTGTGACAAAATACATGAGATAATCAACCTAAAAAGAAGAGAGGCTGGCTGGCTTCATAGCTTACTTGTAGCAGGCTTGTCAAGTATGAATGAAGCTCTGGGTTTGATCTCCAGTACTGAAAATAACAACTAGAGAAAAGTAAAGAAATATTCGAAAGATTTCTTTTGACTCATGGCTTTGAAAGTTTCAGTCTTTGATTCTGTAGCATTTGAGTCTGTGGTGAGGAAGAGACTGCCATCCCACAGCTCTTCAAGAGTGTAATGCCAGTGACCTAAGCCTTCCTGCCAGGCCCCACACTTCATCTCCCAGTAGTGCCAGGGACTGGGGGCCAAGCCTCTAACACAGGACCTTTGGGGTTTACTTACCCAAGTCATAGCAGAGGCAAAAAAACAGTGGTGGCCAAAGTAATGTTTTCATTGTAAGTTGTGAATGCACACAGTAAAACGTGCCACAGAGATATGTGCAGCGTGGTGAATCATCACAGGCAGACACCCATAGAGACACCCACTAGATCAGGCCACTGAAACCTGTGAGCACCCTGGAAGTTCCCCTCATGCTCCTAATTCTTTCCTCTGTGCAAATGATTACTGGCTTGACTTTTATGTTGGTAATCACTCTCTCTTTCTATTGTTTTATCACTATACTTAGCATGCATTTCTTGTTCATTTATTTATACGGTGCTGGGGATGGAACCCAAGGCCTCATGTGTGCTAGGCAAGCACTCAGTGAGCTGCACTGCAGCTCTTAAACATGCACTTCTAAAACATGCTTGGTTAGTTTTGATTTAAAAGTATGGATGGGGTCGTGTAGTTTGTCTTCTTTTTGCTCAGCATCTTTCATTTAGCATTTTATGAGACTCGTTTATCCTCTTGTGGGTAGTGTGTTCACTTTTCGTGCTGTATGATATTTCATTCAATAACTATACTGCAATTTGCATTTCTGTTTTCCCCCTGGTGGACATGTGGCTCTCTTCCAGTTCAGGAATGTTATAAATAAAGTGGCTGTCAACAGTCTTTTGCTTGTCTTGTACCCTGTGTAAATGTCGCTCTGAACTCTCTCATAAATGTGTATTTCTATTAGGTGCAAATCTTGGGCATGATTGCTTGATTACAAAGTATGCACATCGTAACTTTCATAGATAATGAGAAACTGATCTCCCAAAAATTATATGGTGTGTGAGAACTCTCATGAGAACAACTCAAAGCAGCAGTTTTTGCCAACACCTGGCATTGTCTGATCTTTTAATTTCAGCCCATTCTCATAGGCATATAAGTATACTTCATTGTGGCTCGAATTCATATTCCCATAATTACTAATGAGACATGGCAGTGTTCCATCTACTTATTGATCACTGGAACATACTGTTTTGTTTTGTGAAATACCTATTTAAGACTTTTACTTACTTTTCTATTCCATGTTTCATTTTTCTCAATTGATATTCAGGAGTTCTTTTCTTACTAGACATATGATCTTTTATCTGTATATGTTGCTATATAACATAACGTTAACATTTGGTACCGATGTTACTAATATCATTTCCCATTCTATGGTTTGCCTAATGGTGTCTTTATGTATTGATATATTTCAATATACTCAATTTCTTTTTTTTTTTTTTTTGAGACAGAATCTTGTTATGTAGTTTAGACTGAACTCACTATGTAGACTAGACTGGCCTCAAACTCACAGCAATACACCTGTTTCAGCCTCCTGAGTGCTGGGGTTACAGGTGTGCACCACCATGCCTGGATTGAATTTCTTAATTTATATTTAATTATTTTTTTAGACAGGATCTCACTTTGTTGCAATCCTCCTGCTTCAGCTTTCTGAGTCCTGGGATTAGAGTTGTGCACTACCACGCCTGGTTTATAATTTTTCTTAAAAGTAATTTACTTTTAAGTTCCAATATGTATTCCATACATATGTATTTTGTATCTAGGTAAAGCATATATATATATATATATATATATATATATATATATATATGGATACATTCTTGTTTGTTGCTTTTTCTTTAATTGTTAGACTTCTTGGAATCTTATTTTAAACTTTTTCCTCAAGCCTGAGATTACAAACTCTCTTTTTTAAAGTTTTAAACAGAATACAACCTAACAAAATAAAACAGAATAAAGTCAATCAAAACAGTGAAAGTGGTAAAGAAATTCAAAACAGGATAATAGGACATCAACAATCGCTACCATAATATAGCCTTGTTATCTTCACAGTAGTTATCCATACCCTCAGACACAGTAAAATCAAATAAAACAAAACAGAATAAAACCAATCAAAACAGAACATTAAATAAAACAAAACAATAAATCAGAACGAAACAAAATGGTGAGAACAATATTGGATTTCATAAACAAGATAGAAGGAAATCCCCCATATTTGCTATATTGCATACTGTTATCCTCCTAATAGATGCTCAGACTACTGGCCTGAGACCCACAAAGTCAATCAAACCATACAAGCATTTAGTTGTTTTTGTACTTCAGGTGCTATCAACGCAGCCTTTCCTCTGAACCAGCTGGTTGCTTATAGCAGGGAACAGGGAGAGCTTCTTGATTCTCAGCCCACCCACCAGTTGGCTCATGGGAAGAGCTAACTGGCGTCTCTTCCTCACCCTGCATGGTTTGCATAGCTTACAGGAAGGGCAAATTGGCTGCTTCTTGTACTCCTCCCAGACCCAGCATGGCTTCTTGATTTTTCTTTTTTTTTTTTTTAATTAATTGAATGTTGAATACATGTGAGTTTGTTTCTGGTTGCTCCCCTTTCTGCTCCTTTGTTCTGTTTAGTTGTCCTCACTCCACCCTGTCTTCGTGCAGCAACTTTACTGCAGGGCCAGACGCCTGGTGGAGAAATTTCTCCTACAGTGTTCTTTGAGTTCAAGATTGTCTTGACCCTTCCTGGTGGCTTGCTCTCCCATGGAAATATAGGGATCATCTTGATGATTTCTACAAAAATGTCTGGGATTTTGCTTAAGACTGAAAACTGTAACTGATGAGGAAGGATTTACATCTTTACACTATTGAGTCTTATAGTTCATGAATATATATGTGACTTAATTAGTTTGGGCTTTTAAAAGCTTTCCTCCTACCTGTTTGGTATTCATCAGTGCAAGAATCAGTGGTATCTTTTTAAAATGTATTTTGTATTTGTTATTGGTATTTAGAAATTCAGCTGATTTTTTATATTGACATTGAATTAAATCTAATATTTTAGGTAATAGATTTAATTCAAATGCAATTCCTTTGAATTTGATGTATGCATTATTATATGACCTATAAATAATTCCAGTTTTGGCTTTCCATGCCTTATATAATTTATTTCTCTTGCCTTATTGTAATAACTAGAATCTCTGATAATATGTTAAATAGAAGTGGTGGTGAGACTCCTTGATGGAATCCTTCAGCATTACTGTGAGTTTTGCAAATATATTCTTCTCAGATCAAGAAAATTTCCTTCTATTCTCACTCTTCTAAGACTTAAAATATTTTTAATCTTTTGAGAAGATTAATGCCTTTTCTAATTTATTCTATTAATATGATGATTAGAAGATAAACCAATCTATACTTTTTGGAATAAATCTAATTTGTTGTGATCAAATCAGATTTATTTGATTTAATAGGCTAATGTTTAATTTGGAAATTTCTCACTTATTTTCCAAAGTCAAATTTCCTTCTTTATACTGCCTCCACTGGTTTTGGTATCAGGAATTCTGGCCTCATATAGCAATTGGTGAAGTGTTCTCTCTTTTTCTCCTCCTGGGTGTAAATTTCTATTATAATTTGCTAGTGAAGCCAACTGAATCTAAAGTTTCTTTCATGGAAAGCCTTGTTTTTATGCTTTGAGATTCTATAATAATTTCATCAACAGTTATGAGACTTCCCATATTTTATATTTCTTCTTAAGATATTTTATATTTTCATAATTTTTTCATTTCATAGAAATATTCAGATGCATTGGTATAAAAATTGGCCCATAAAGTCTCATCTCTTTATCTTCAGGATCTGCAATGATGTTCCCTTCTTTGTTCTTGACACTAAATTATTCATGTCTTTTATCTTTTTATTTTACCAAGCTTGTTTTGAGGTTATTAATATCCTTTGGTTATAAAGATCCTTTCTGTTTTATACTTGTTTTTGACCTTGTTGTCTTTTCTTCTCTTGATTTTTCTCTTCTATTTTCTTGGTGTGTGGTAGTTTATTTTTAATTTTTTTTAGACAGGGTTTTGCTATGTAGTTCAGGCTGTTCTTGAACTCACTATGTAGCCCAGACTGGCCTCAAACTTGAGGCAGTCCTGCCTCAGCCCCCTAGGGCTGGGATTACAAGTGTGCCCCACCATGCATGACCTGTATATGTTGAAATCAAGAAGTTTGAATCTTCCTACTTTGTTCTTTTTGGTATCATTTGGGTCATTCTGGGTCTCTTGTAGTTACCTACATGTTTTGGAATCAGGTTGTCAACTCCTATAAGAAAGATGACTGGAATTTTAAGAGGGATCATGTGAATTTGTACATCAGTTTGGTGATATTGCTATCTTAACATCATTAAATCTTTCCATCCACTAATATGGATGTTTTCCCATTCACTTATTTTTAAATTTCTTTAAGCAATATTTTAGAGTTTCCACAGTATAAATCTGCACTTCATTTGTTACATTTATTTCTAGGCATTTTATTCTTTTTGCTGCTACTGGGGACAGAATTGTTTTAATAATTTCATTTTTTGGGTTGTTCATTGCAAGCACATAAAATACAATTGAGCTCTGTATATTGATCTTGAATCCTACAGCCCTACTTAGCTCATTTATTGGCTCTCACAGTCTTTAGTGGATTCCTTAGGATTTTCTATATAAAAGAACATGTCACCTTCAGTACAGATAATTTCTTTCTTTCCAACCTGAATTCTTCTCATTTGTTTTTCTCACTTAATTACCTTGGCCAGAGTCTTCAATATAATGTTAAACAGATGTAATGAGAGTGGAGAAGCACCTAGTCTTCAACACTCAGTATGATTTTAGGTTATTTAGATGGTTTCCTTTTTGTCTTTTTTGTACCAAGAATCTAACTCAGGACCTTGCTCTTGCCAGGTAGGCACTTATGCTGCTGAACTATATCCCTGGCCCTCCTATTGCCTGCTTCCTTCCTTCCTTCCTTCCTTCCTTCCTTCCTTCCTTCCTTCCTTCCTTCCTTCCTTCCTCTTTCTTTCTTTCTTTCTTTCTTTCTTTCTTTCTTTCTTTCTTCCTTCCTTTCTTTGGTCTTTTTGAGACATGGTCTCACTATGCAGTGCAGGCTGGCCTTGTGCTTACTTTGTAGCCCAGGCTGGTGTTGACCTTGCAATCTTGCCTCAGCCTCCTGAGTGCTGGGATTACAGCCCTGTGCCACCACACCCGGCCTTCCTATTGCTTTTGTCATTAAATCAATTTTCAGTTGTTGAGTCAAGTTTACATTCTTGGGATAAGTCTAATTTGGTCAAGCTATTTAATTTACTTTACATGTTGTTGGATGTCATTCGCTGGTATTTTGTTGAGGATTTCTGCTTCTGCATTAATAAGTGATATTGATCTGCATGCCTATCTGATGATTTTTTCATCCATTTTTGGTAGGAGGATAATGTTGGCCCCACAAAATGAGTTCTTCTATCATTTGGAATAGTTTATAATGATTAATGTTGATTCTCCTTCAAATGTTCAGTAAACTTCAGTGGTGGAACCACCTGGGCTTAGGCTTTTCTATGTGGGTAGATTTGGTCACGAATTCAATCCTTTCATTTGCTGTGAAATTCTCTTTCTTCTTGATTCAGTTCCAATAGTTTGTATTCTTCTACAGCATATGCCCATTTATTCTCATCTAATTTCTTAGCAGACAATTGTCCTTTGTAATCTTTATTTTTTGTAAGGGAAGTAGTAATGCTCTCTCTTTCACTCTGATCCTAGT
>RJWT010034142.1:0-13749 GCA_004365215.1 Cuniculus paca
GCTCCAGGCTGAGGCGCTGCCAGCCACCACCTTCTTCTTCGTTTAAATTCTTTTTATTCTCTTTGTGGGCTTCGAGTCATATTTTAGATTCTTCCTTGGTTCAGGGGACCCAGTTCCTTCCTTCTTGTCCTCTCCATGATGTGGTATTCCAGCATCTGAACTGTTTCTCTCAGAGAGACTGTT
Organism: Cuniculus paca; assembly: GCA_004365215.1. Classification (NCBI taxonomy): domain Eukaryota; kingdom Metazoa; phylum Chordata; class Mammalia; order Rodentia; family Cuniculidae; genus Cuniculus; species Cuniculus paca. The sequence goes on from RJWT010034142.1 coordinate 184, forward strand.
TACTCTGCTGCTTACTGTTCTGCCATCTTTAGCTCCTCCTCCATATAAAATTTTAAAATAAGCAAAACAATACCACCTATATATATATCTTGGAATTACACATGTATTTACAAATGTAAGAAAACAGTACAGGAGCAAGCATCTACTTCTATAGGCGCAAAGGGATACATGGGCAGCTTCCGAAGTGTAATGGTTAATATTGATTGGCAACCTGACTCGATTGAGAAATTCCCAGGAACTTAGTGAGGTACATTTCTGGGTGTATTTGTGAGGGGATTCCAAGATGATGGGAGAGATCTGGCCTGAATGTGGGCCGCAGCATCCACTGGGAGTGGAGGTCTAGATGGGACAAAAGCAGGAGGAGGCAGCTGTCTGCTCACTGGGTTTCCCAGCTGCCATGAAGTGAATGGCCTTCCTCCTCCACACCTTTCTGTTATGATGCTTCTGCTCTAAAAGACTCAAGAAGCAGCCGGGCGTGGTGGCTCACGCCTGTAATCCCAGCACTCGGGAGGTTGAGACAAGCGGATCGTTGTGAGTTCGAGACCAACCTGGGCTACAAAGTGAGCTCGAGGCCAGTCTGAATGGCATAGTGAGACCCTATCTCAAAAACAGGGCTGGGGATCTAGCTCAGTGATCTAAGTGCCTGCCCAGCAAGCGCAAGGTTGTGAGTTCAATCCCTGGTGCCGCAAAAAAAAAAAAAAACAAAAAGACTCAAGAAGCAAACCATGAACTGAAATCTTTCAAGATGAACCTCAGATGCTTTAAATTGTTTTCCCAGGTATTCTGTCACACGATGGAAAGGCTTAGCGTCTTGTGTTACACTTAATGACCATTTAGTATGACAATCACACATGGATCCTCCCATGTCTGGTACCTAGGCGGTACGCTAGGTGAATGCTCATTGTATTATACTTTATTAACTTTTGTAAACTGTAATTAATGTAAAATAAAATTTAAAGATAAAAACTGTAGAAACAGCATCTACGTTTTTTTTCTTTCACATATTTGCTCTAAAGATTCAGCATAAACAGAGGTAAATAAATATTTGGCACTCTACATGGGAAATGGTTTTGGACCACCAAGATGGGCTATACAAACAAGAGTAAAGCAAAGAAGCCTATGGTTCTCAAAATAAATTTTTTAGAAACCCAACTAAACAAACACATTTTTAAAAATGTTAATAAATCATACCCCCGACACTTTCCTCAACTTCACTATTTCTATTTTAGAGTGCTTTCTGACCTACTCCACATGAACCTTAGTCCTGGCACAGTCTTGGAATTCTGGCAGCAGCAGAACCAGCAGTATGACCAAGATACAGTGAGCACACACTATAGACCAGGCATTGATAGCTTCAAGTTTTATCTTCATTCTTTACATTCTCTATTTAATCTACACAGCAACTCTCCGAGGTGAGAACACCATCATGTTCATTTCAGAGAGGCCAACAGAACTGTCAAGGTCACTCAGCTAGCAAGTGGGGAAGCCTGGGTTCCAGCTCCGGTCAGACACGTAATCAGTATTATTTGCCTGTCTATACAAAATTAGAGCTGCCAATATCTGTAAATGAGTTATCGTCACCATAAAAGTACCACCCTAATATCTGGCTCCAAAACTGGTTTAATTAGTTTAAAGCAGCTTTCTCCTGGTAATTTAAATATTTTCCCTCTGAAGCACAACACAAAGAGCTTGATTCTATGGATTACTGTCTTACAAAACCACCTGTACTATGTTCACATGGTTGTTAAGGTTTAAAACCAATACAAATAATAACAGAAGCAATTCCAGGGGGAATCTGTCTTTCAAGGGGGATGATGGAAACATTCTTTAAAAATGAAAAAGGAACACCATCTGGAATACTTTTATTTTCTCACATTTGGATAACTCGTAGTGTACAGCAGTGTCAAAATAAAGAAGCAAAGAGAGTCCTGAAACTCAAAAACCTCAAGATCTCATAATCCAAGATGACATCTTCAATGCATAACGTGACTGATAGTTGCTTAGGAACAAATATGCTCTCTGGATTTTTCTCCTTTCACTAATCACTAACACATTTACCTGTCCCCTCCTTCTTGCTTCCCTCCCTTCCTTCCTTTTCTCTTTCTCCTTCTTCCCTTCCTTCCTCCCTCCCTCCTCCTTTTCTTCTTTTTTCTTTCTCCTACTCTTTCCCTCTCCCTTCTCACTCCTCTCCCTTGTTTCCTTCTTCCCTCCCTTTTTTTCTTTTTCTGTATTCCAGGCCCACTCTATCACCAAGCTACAACTGCAGCTTTTTACTTTTTTTATTTGGAGGCAGGGTCTCATTAGGTTTCCCAGGTGGAACTCAAACTTGGCACCCTCCTGCCTCAGCCTCCCAGAGTACTGAGATTACAAGTATGTGCCACCATGCCCAGCAGCATCATTCCTTCATAAAAGCAGTAACTAATTTCATGAAGAAAGGCAAAATCCTACTCACTTAATATAAAATTCAAAGCATATTAATTCACCATGAAACACATCAACATGCCTTATTCCCTTCCTCTGAAATAAGCAGATATACCATAGGATGGCGGTATCTAGGAATCTTGGGAAAACTCTCAACATCATCAAATTCAGAGGTCTTCAACCTTGGTTCACAGTAGAATCATCTGGAAATTTTAAAAAGTCAAAATGTGATTAGCAAAACAGTGGAGGTGTCTAGAAGACTGCATATAGGAAGATTTTCCTGACACTGCGGCAGGCAATGATTATTGGCATGGGACCCAGAAAGTGCTAACCAGAAGGAGAAAAGATTTATAATTTTAATTTAAAATTTTTAAATATTTATCAAAACATACCCTGGTAGAGTGAGAAGGCACTGCATAGTGTAGGAGACAACAGTGACAACACTGAGTCACAGAATAGTAGTTTGGCTTGGAGCTGCTGCAGGCAGCCTATACACACTGCTGCTGAAGGTGACGCCTATGCACAAGGTGGATGAAATGCAAGGGAAAACAGAACAGGCTATTGTTTGAGCCTTAAAGCAGGGAATGCCTGAAGTCAGCTTAAGCCAAAGATTGTTTGGTTATACGAGCCAATGAATTTAAGCCAAGAGAAGTTACATTTTCTGTCGGTTTCCTCATCAATAATCTAAAATGATACTCAGCTCAGACTTACTTCAATTCTCCACTTCTCTGACAAGCTTCTTAATTTTTAGTCACTCTATCAGGTCACAAGTTCTCATTTCTGGTTTCATTCAAATATCAATCTTCAAACTGAAGCTGTTACTTGCCTGGACTCACACATAAAAGGTTATCTTTTCATTTTCCAGTAACTGTCTTCACCCCCTGAGGTTCACTTTCACACTAACTTCAATTTAACAAGTCCTGCTTCTCTGCTGCCTTTCTTCCTGGCTTAATCCTCCTTGACTTCCTTAGTCTTCTGATCCCAGGACACAAAGCCCTAATAAACACTACTTACTGAAAGCAGCTTGGTGCATCTATTAATACATCACATTTATTAGAGGTGAATTTGTGCCATTCACATATGTATAACTATCACCAAATAATACAGAACCTCTAAAATTCCACATTATTAAATTTTAATTTAAATAGATCCAAGAAGTTTGCCATTACATATACATACTTAGTCAACACATTTTTAGCTATTGTTTAAATTTAAAAATAGTTTTCTATCTTATACCACTATTTTTTGAAACATCCAAAATTGTTCTGCAAAATTCTACTTATTTTATTTTATTTTATTTTATTTTAAAGAGAATAAAACCAAACAAAATAAAACAGAATAAAGTCAAATCAAAACAGTGAAAGTGATACAGAATTTTGAAACAGGATAATAGAAAATCAACAATGGCTACCATAATGCCTCTTGTTATCTTCAAAATTGCTGTCCATACCATCAAACATAATAAAATCAAACAAAACAGAACAGAATAAAACTAATCAAGAAAGAAGAGTGAGGGCACCATGCATGGGCCACAGGGGAGACAGCTAGATGCCAGCCTTTCCCCGTCAGTCAGCGCCATTTGTGGACTGCAGGGGAAGAGAACAAGTCACCAAGAAGCAAGTGCTCCCTGTGAATCAGCGCTATGCATGGGCTGCTGGGGGGAAGAGTCAGATGTCAGCACCTTCTGGTGCACAGGCTAGGAAACAAGAAGAGCCCGCCCACCGTCCTGCAGTAAGTAACTGGCTGATCTGGAGAAACAGGCTGCAATGATAGCTATTGAGGTAAAATACAATTTAATGCTTGTAGTGTTTAGTGTTTCACTGACTTTGCAGGTCTAAAGCCAGTAGTCTGAGCATCTATTCAGAGGATAACAATATGCAAGGTAGCATCTATGCGGGATCTTCTGAAGGTGGTAGCCATTGTTAATTCCCTATTATCTTGTTTTGAAGTTCTGTATCATTTTCATTGTTTTGTTGGGTTGGGTTTTATTCTGTTTTGTTTTGTTTTGTTTTTTGTTTGATTTTATTATATCCGATGATGTGGGCAGGTATTTCAAAGATAAGATATGTTATGGTAGCCATTTAGATTTACTATTATCTTGTTTTGAAGTCCTTCATTGCATTCATTGTTTTGTTTTCATTGGTTCTGTTTTGTTCAGCTTTGTTTGATTTTTACTATGTCTGAAGGTATGGGCAGCTATTTTGGAGATAACGAGAGGCATTATGGTAACCATTGTTGATTTTCTACTGTTTTGAAGTCCTGTGTCACTTATACTGGTTTGTTTTGATTGGCTTTATTCTGTTTTATTTTGCTTGGTTTTATTCTCTTTGGAAAAAAAAAGAACACTGAATAAAACAAAACAATAAAATGGAAGAAAACAAAACAGAAAAATATTGGATTTCGAAAACAAGACAGAAGGAAATCCTTCATATTTGCTATATTGCATATTGTTATCCTCTTAATAGATGCTCAGACTACTGGCCTTAGGCCTGCAAAAGCAATCAAACAATACAAATATTAAGTTGTTTTGGTACCTCAGTTGCTATCAACTCAGCCTGTCCTCCAAATCAGCCTGTTGCTTATGGGGGGTGGGGGGTGTTCTAGTCTCCCAGGCCCAGTATGGCTTCTGCTGACTCATAGGAAAGGCAAACTGGCTTGTTTCTTTTCCCATGCCCTGCACAGCTTGTGCCAACTCACAGGAAGGGATGACAGGCTTCCTGTTACTCCTCTAGGGCCCTGCATGGCTTGTGCTGGCTCACAGGAAGGGCGAATTGGCTTCTTATATCTCCCCCCAGGCCCACAAAATCCTACTTTTAATATGATTGGAAACCATTTTGGAGTAGGTGTGCAATGCAGAAGTCTTTTCCTCAGCCTGGCATAGACTGGACCATAGGAGAGGCATAGGGAGGAGATAAATTTCTCCTTTTTGCATGCTGATTTAAAAAAGTCATACCAGATGTGAAAGGAAAAATTTAGACTCTGAATTCTGAAATTCAATCTAGCAATAAAGAAGCAGCGAATTCTTACAACATGGTACATTTCTCCCATAACATCAATTCCTTCTTTCAATGTGGTATGGATTACAGTGGGCCTGCACTGTCTTCTAACTCTGGTTAATAAGATTGATACTACTTCAGTAAGTGCTATTGGTACTGGCAAGGAAAATTAGGGAATATTTAAAAGGACAGGTGATGGTCAGATAAATGACAAACTAAAGAGATTTTAAATTTTGTAAAACACAACTTCACCACTAATATTGCTGGGTATTTTTAAAAAATGACAAATACCACTATCTCATCCCTACATTATGAATAAATAGATGTCTACCCTAATCTTACATGAACAGAATTCCAGGAAGGGGACAGAATGTCAGGCCTTAAGTATATACTAAAGACTCAGGATTTAACTTTGAGGTAGCTGTGAAGCTACAATGGAATTCAGAACACAGAAGTGACATGACCTTATTTATACTTTTAAAAAAATTATTTCAGCAGCTGTGCAAAAAGACTGCACAAAGAGAACAGACTATTATGCAGCTAATAAATCAATGAGACAAATCATAAGTTGTTTTGGAAATATATGCAAGTCATGAAGCTAAGTTAGAAAGCTAAGATGCAGAACAGCACATGGACAGTATGATACTGTTTGTGGAAAAAACATACACACAGATTCACGGCTTGTATGTAGATGTCTCCTCAATGCTTCATGCAGTCATAGGTGGGGGTTTTCAGAGGTGGCTAGATCAAGTGTATGTGATGCTGGGTTTAACAATGTAATGCTAGGACTGATTCACAGTGCAGTGCTGGGATTAAGGCTCCCCCCACCCTCAGTGTAAGTGCTACCTGTTCTCAGGAAGGTGCCCTGGACAGAAGAAGGTCCTTGCTTGTCACTGGTAACCTGCTGCTTGCTTCCTCACTACTGCATTGCTTTGCTACCTTCCTGCCTTCTGCCTGCCATGGGCTGTTTCTGTTCTGCAATGCCCGTCTGCCATGCTACACTGCCTTGGAGCCAGCTCTCAAACTGTAAGCTAAACAAAGCTTTCCTGCTTTAACTTTGGGTATCGGATATTTTGTCTCAGCAATAAGAAAAAAAACAGACAGACAGACAAACAGACAGACACACACTACAGTGCTGCTCTTTGGATTTCATGAAATTTATAGCTAAAAAAGTAAATCCACATATGTAAGGTATTTTAAATACACTTAAACTTTTTTTCATTAGAAAACTGAGTATTTCTTTTTAAATTTTAATGAGTTAAATTTAATGAAATTAAATAAAGTTTAAAATTCAGTACCTTAGTCCTGTTTCAAGTTCTCTTGGCTTCAAGTGACTGGTGGCCATCTTACTGACAAATCAGATCTATACAACTGCAGACAACACACAACAAAGGTTACTTTCTTATGGGGCTTAGAAATGAGGGTGAGGTCTTTTTATTTTAATGCCTTCTGGAGTATGTACACCATTTAAAAGCATTAACTACAAACCAGAGTGGATCTAGGTTACAAGAGGTCTGCAACTTATGTAGCTTTTAAAGAAAAAGAACACAAAATTACAAATATAAAATTATATGATAAAGTAAAAATGTCTTTGGAACAAGAAAAATTATCAAAATTTATAAATTTTGAACAGTTGAAGAATACCATAAACACCACGACATCCAGAAAAACACCACTCTATTTTTATTAATTAATATGGCAGATGTCAAATTTTTTCTAAAATATTACAAATAACTTGAAAAATGACAAGTTTATATTAATTTTCTTACTGTAAAACTGAAAAATAATTGGACTTCTAATTATTGTATAAAGCTGGGCATGGTGTCTTACACTTGTATTCCCAGCAGTCGGGAGGCTGAAGCAGGAAGATTGCTGCAAGTGCAAGGCCAGCCTGAGTAACAAAGTGAGTTCAAGGCCAGCCTGAACTGCTCAGGGAAAGCTTGTCTCAGAAAGATAATAATAATAATTATGGTATAGAAGCGTATTTTAGAAATGTATATTTAGGAAAGCATCTTTTGACTTCACAACTCATATCAGGGCAATGTTTAGGATCACTGTCAAATCAGAGAAAATGTCTATACAGTGTTTCATTTGTAAGCTACAAATTTTGCAGGGAATTTCAAAGTTCTGTATGCTAAATGCTCTCTGAAGGTATTTATTGATTTTAAAGCTCACTATAGTTACACGTTACATTTTATGTTATCTTTCTCTGTATTAGTGTTTTGTGATCAAATCAGCAAGAAGCATAAACCTTTTCCCAATGTTTTTCCTATGATTCACTCCTTATTAACTAGATTTTCAAATAGTCCATTGAACCTATTTACTACTATTCAAAATTTATCTTTTCTTCTCAATGAATTATTGTTTATAATATAAACTGATTTTTAACAATATGCTTTTGGATGTCAAAATAAATTATATTTATTTCATCATTCATATTTATTGCTTTAGTTGCTTTAGTTTTGTGTTCCATGATATATATTTTCTCAGTTAAAACTCTGTATTCCCAACTCACTCTCCCTCAAGCCAGATCCCACGATTGCCTTTGATCACTCCAAGGAAATCACTTGTGAGAAATATGTTGGAAGCAGAGCCAGAATAGGAAAGAGACAGCAGCCTTAACTAACTGTGGTTTAAATATCTTAAAATGTTTCAAACTTTGCAAAGCCATGTGACCACCTGAGCACATTGCCAGAGGTCCTCCTGGGGCCGGGATGGGCCTGTGCAAGGGAGTGGATTGAAACCAAAATCTCAGTAGATCAGCTCCTTCCTCTGGTGACAGGTAAGCAGAGAAGTGAGAAGAACCAGGCAAGGCCAAAGTCCTTAGCTCAAGTCTGGAGGAGCCAGGCATTGGTCCCTACCTGTGCCCCCACCCCAGTGGGAGACTCAACTTCAGGCCAAAGTGCACACTTTTCCTGACACTCTCACATGGCAGAGCTAGAATTGCTTTAACTTGGTTTTTGCCAAAATTGAGATTCATATAAATCGAAATCTCAACCAAAAATTAGGGAGTCTCCAAAAGCTTCTTCAGTTTCAGTTTCACCAATCCACTGTTTTGACTGGCATGACCAGCCTCTCTCAGTCCAAAGTTCTGGAAACCTCAGCCTGTTTTAGGATAACATCCTCTAATAGTTTCACTTACCCCACAGATAAAAAAGAAAATCTCTCGTGTGTAACATATAGACCGCAACCATGAAACATTTAATTGGGGAGAGAAATATTCAGCACAGAGCTCAATGCTTTCTAAGCTGAACTAATGTAACCAGTAGAACAACATGGAAAACAACAATGATGGCATTATATTCATGCTACTCAACTGGACACACAAAAGGAAGCCTGCACAACATCAAGCAGATCTGTAGAGTCAGAATTTTAGCATAGTTAAAACTTATTCTCAGATGCACTCTAGCTTTCATCTTGCATGTTTAATACAGAGAATTTCAAGGTCTTATGGGGTCATTATTTCTTATATTTACTGACACTGTTTACCATCTCTATTTACCCTCTCATACTTATAAATCCAGAAATAGGATTAGAACAATTATTGTTTTATCAATTCTGTAAAATCTTAAAAATATAGACAGTTAAGAACACAAACTCTACAGCTGGGAATGTTGTCCAGAGGTAGCATGTACAAGGCCCTGGGTTCAAATCCCAGTACAGCCCCCAGAAAGAAAGCTCTAAAGGCAAAGTAATCCCACTTACCATTTAGCTACTTTTTGGCTGTACAATCTTAAGGAAGTCAATTAACCTCTGTGCCACAGTTACCTAATTTGTAAAATGTGGGTAAAGTAATAGGCATGTCAAAGGGATACTTTGAGGATTAAAGTAATTCATGTTTGTAAATACTCAGAGTGGGGTGTGACACCTAATAGGACTATATACAAGTGTGTTAGCTATGAGAAAAATATCCACATGCAATACAAAATGTGAAGCAATCGAAGAATTTATAAGAAAAAAATTCGACATTCCTACTAATTTTAGTGGAGTTTTACTATTTTTCATCCAGTTCTATAAATTCCAAATTGCTAAAGACAGTTAATTCAAGTTTAAAAGCACAAATACACATTTCTCAGTCAAATAAATTTGTATATTATTAATGCCATATCTATCTCCAATTGTGAGGAAATCAAATATTTGATAAGCAGCTTGATCTGATGGGGTCTAATGTGTGTGAACTGTTCCCTAGTCAGACTGTTTCAAGTAAATCCTTTAACTTCTTAGAACTCTAGTCTTCAGATTTGGACAAATAGTTGTAACACTATCTGAATTTCTTAAGATATTTCCTAAAATTATATAAAACATACATAAAGAGTTAGTATGTGGTCTGGCTCTTAACAGAAATTCAATAAATAGCAGTTATTTTAACTGTAATTAGCCACTCTATTCTATTAATGTTATATATTATAGACCACTTCCCCTCACCCTTCTAACAGTATAATTAAGAAAGTGTGCATTTCCTAGTCACTTTTGTTAAGATTATCAAACATAACCAAGTATGGTGGCAACACACCTGTAATCCTAGCACCCTGGGAGACAAAGGCAGGAGGATTACAAGTTTGAGCCAGCCTGGAAATTTAGCAAGATTCTGTCTCAAAAAAAATAGAAATAAAAATAAAAAGGGCTGAGGTGGTAGCTCAGTGTATAGACCCTCAGTTCAATCTCTAATACTGCCAGGAAGACAGAAGGGGGGGGGGAGGGAGGGAGGGAGACAGAAAACTATTAAACATAACCAATGTCTGACTTTGTGCTGGACTAAGTTTAAATAATACTGGTGAAAGAGTCTTCACAGATATTTATGACTGCAAATGTGACACACTGATTGGTCTTTTCATTAGTACTTTATTAAAATTTTTACAAAGCTTAGAAAAACTATCAGAAGAAAGAATAATTTCATTTTACATGTTTTCTGTATAAGTTTTAGTTTATAATACCTTTTGTATTATAATTTTTTATATTACAATTTTCAAAGATTTCAATGTATATTACTTCATGAATCTTTTTATCATGTCTACATATTAGATTACAGCAAATATCAACACCCAATTTTAGTTTAGAAAACTATGTAACTAAAGATTTATGATGTGCCTTCCAGGGCATGCCAAGGGAATTCACATAACTTCTCACTTTTCTGGAAGAAGTACTGAGAATGCTATAAAATTAAGTATAAGAGGCTAAAATTGCTAAATATTCCATAAGGTATGAAAAAAATGCTTACACACTCCCATTCCAGGAAGCTGCATTAACTAATGTCTATCAAATATTTTTCCATGGATTAGGTGAAACAGTACAAACCCAAAGAAGACACATGACTTTAACTTGGAATGTTGGCTCTCAGGGAGTGCCCTGCTGGAAAATAACTAAACCATACTGTGTCACCACTTTGGTGAGATTGTAAAAACAAAGAAAAAGAGTCCTTCAAGGAAAAAGTGTCCGAAATATGTAAAATAATTTAGCATATTAAACTATTGTGAAACTGCTGTAATTATTTTAACTCTAAAAATAAGTAACTAATAAATTGAATTTGTCTTGAAATCTCAAACAATTTTTCTTGTAGTACACCAACACCAGGTTTGGAAAGATTGCAGGCTAGAACCTTTAAAAGAACTATCAGGAGTAATCTTTGAAACAAAAGAAAAAATAAAGTAAATACTGTACAGAAACCAATGCAATCACATTAATCCTGGTGAAGAAGAGACCAAGGTAGAAGACGATTATATATAATGAGATGTCTCTTATGCAGCAATAAAAGGGAATGAAAAGGAGCTTTGGGAGTTGAAAGTTTGGTAGATGCTAGGTTTTTTGATGACCATACTTAGTTCCATGATGATAGAACAAAATCTTGAAGTATTCTGAAAAGTGTTACATTCCCTCCCCCAGATTTTTGCTTCTTAAACAAAAAAATTATATATAATATATATATATATATATATATTTCTGTATACTACCATCCCCAAAAGAGCAATATAATATATAGCATTTTAATATGTAAGAAAAACTAATAGATACTTCAATTTGGCAAGTGGGTGAATAGTCATCATGATTACATTACTAATATATGATGCTATAACAAAATGTTGATTATCTTGCTGTAAATGTAAACTCAAGATAAAGATAAGTCCCACCTCATCTACCAGTCCCCAAAATTACAAGGCTCTAATGGTAAGATTGATTAATCTAGATTCTAATTCTGGAAGCAGTTGCCTAGTTCTGTAGCAGAATCAATTTCAAAATGACATCATTATAGACTGTTATTTTCCTATAAACCTTTATTTTATGAATTTATAATATGTTCTAATATATGAAATAGTACTTGGTTTAGAAATTATTAAAAGGTCATATAACATGGCATAAATATATAATAAATCATAAAAAAATAAAGCATAACTTTTTAAAATAAGCATGTATATACAAACATAAAACATAACAGTGCTTTATTAGATGATTGTACTTTGTTTTCTGAATTTTTTCAACTCAGACACAATATTTTCTCTAAAAAGTTAATGGTTTAAATTTATCTTTTATATAGTACTTAAAAAAAAGCAAAAGTATTTTTTAAGGAATATTATTTGTTAAATTGAAAATAACAGCAGCCAAGTTTTCCTTGTTGAATAAAACCAGGGCAACATAGCATGCAACAAAGATGTCTTATTCCCCGAAACCCTGAGCTAGTGACCTCAGCTCTGAAGACAAAAAGGGCCAAAAGCCTCCATTTCTGTTCAGTGTTGAGTTACTACTCTGGCAGTTTCAATTGGCTAAAAGATGTACTATTTCTTGGCAAAAATAGAACTTATAATCTACAACTGTCACAGTAACATAAGATTTTGCTCTCTGGCACTATCACAGAAAGAGAATCCTTCTCTGCTTTACCACTCTGTGACCTTGACCAAGTCACTGCATTTTTTTTTTTCATTTTTAAGAGAATAAAACCCAAACAAAATAAAACAAAATAAAGCCAATCAAAACAAAGCAGTGAAAGAAATACAGGACTTCAAAACAAGATAACAGGAAATCAACAATGGCTACCATAATACATCTTGTTAGCTTCAAAATAGTTGTCCATACCATCAGACCTAATAAAATCAAACAAACCAAAACAGAATAAAACCAATCAAAACAAAATAATGACAGCATTACAGGACTTCAAAACCAGATAACAGGAAATCAACAATGACTACCACCTTCTCTTTTCAGATGATTCCTCCCCTATCACTTTTATGATATCTATTGTACATTTTGGATCCCATACCAACTCCTTCAGTTTTTTATGCTAGGGAGATAACACAAGGTTCACCCATGTGAGTCTGAACCATTTTACCCATGTGCATGATCTCAAGTTGCATCTATTTACCTACAAGAGCCTTGTAATTATCCTTCTTTATAGCTCAGTAGCTTTCCATTATATAAAAATACCATCTTTCTTATTTATTCTGTGGTTGGTAGGCAAGCTAACCCCACTTTTTTCTTGTTTTCTGTTACATGGAATATTGTTTTCTCTCCTTTGACTTTCAGTCTATGAATGTCCTTTTGAGATAATGTGATTCTTGTATACCACATATTGATGGATCTTGTTTCTTGATCTACTCTGCCTGTTTCTTTTTATTGGTGAATTGAGGCCATCTACATTGTTATGGTTAACAAGCACTAGTTGTTTCTTCTATGCTTTTTTTCTGCTTTTGGCTCCCTACCTTCCCCCTCCATTCAATTGTCTGCCCTGCTTGATGATCCCCCTCTACTGTCACTCCTAGAACCATCGTCATTTTTATCTCTCACTAGAATGTTCTTCAGTATTCTTTCTAGGGTTGGTTTGGTGGTCATGAATTCCTTGAGTTGTTCTTTGCCATGGAAGTACCCTATTTCTCTATTAATTTTGAAAGATAGTTTTACAGGATACATCAATCTGGGCTGGAAGTTATTTTCTTTCAGGACTTGAAATACTTCACTCCATGCTCTTATTGACTTGTGGTTTGTGTTGAGAAGTCTGCCATGACTGATGGGTTTTCCTTTGGAGGTGACCTGTTTCTTTTTTCTAACAGCCTTTAATAATCTGTTCTTGTGCTGAATTTCTGGGATCTGGATTATTATATGTCTGGGTATAAATTTATTTTGTTTATGGTTAGTTGGAGTTCTATATGCCTCACTTATCTGT
>RJWT010034143.1:0-13754 GCA_004365215.1 Cuniculus paca
GCTGAGCTAGATCCCCAGCCCTGGTGTTTTTGAGACAGGGTCTCACTATGCCATTCAGGCTGGCCTTGAGCTCACTTTGTAGCCCAGGCTGGTCTCAAATTCACAAAGATGCACCTGTCTCAGCCTCCCAAGTGCTGGGATTACAGGCGTGAGCTACCACGCCCGGCCACATCTTTTATTTTTTTAACTTTTTTTTAATTAAAAAAAAATACAACCAAACAAAATAAAACAGAGTAGAGTCAATCACACCAAAACAATGAATATGGTACATGACTTTTAAACAGGGTAGAAAGCAATCAATAATGGCTACCATAAGCCTCTTCATGTCTGCAATATACCTGCCCATACCATCAGGGATGAGTAAAATCAAACAAAAGAACAGTAAAACAAAAACAAAAACAAAACAAAGCAGAACAATCTAAGCAATACAGAAGTTCCAGATACTAGTAAATCAGCAGTGGCCGCCATAAACTTTGTTATCATCAGAATAGTTTCTTTCCACATCTTTTAAGACATGCCTACTGAATTCAACATTTCAAAAGATTCCTTAATCTTACCTGATTTTTTATAAGGATGTTTTTCAGTTGTGATGCACTGCTAGCATCATGCCTTTGTCTGTAAACATGATGTTCCAGGTGTTTTCAGATATCCTCAAAGAGGGATGACAACTCCAGTTCTTACATACTGACCTTTCTAGATTGCCTGACAATGCAAACCCATTTCCAGTCTGCTGTCCATGTTTAGGCCCATAAATGTAAACAGAAAAATTTGCTTTCTTTTTCTCTTCTTTCTGCTATCATTGTCTCTAATGAGTTCATAATAAATGAATTTGCTTTTCTGTCATTAAAAATTGTTTTACCTCTAATCCCATGAAATATTATCTCTTTACCTGGGCTTTATTATCTTTCCCCTCAAAATCTTAAACTGCCATAGCCTAAAATTTTAATGAATTACCATTTCATTCCATTTTAAATATTTGCCTTGATCACTCAAATAATTTTCCAGTTATGTGATGTTTCTGTGAAAGTTAATTTGTATTAATTTTGCATACAGAAATTCTAAAACACACCAAATCATATCTACTAAACTAAAAGAAGCGAAACTACACAGTAGCTATTCCTTTTATGTACTTTTTTTTCAACAGACAAAGAAACTTATCTTCTAAGCTAGTGTGTTGGTGCAGCATTCTGGGAGGCTGAGGCAGGGATCACCACATTCACGCCCAGCTTGGGCGACTTAGTGAGACTTGTCTCAAAAAAAAAGGCTGCAATAGCTCAATGGACAGGCCCTAGGTTCAATCTCCACTACCAAAAACCAAAACAAAGAAGCCAAAAAAAAAAAAAACACAAAAAAACTAATCATCCAAATAGATATAGATTGGTTTGTGTGTAGGTTTTCTTTATTCTCATTTTAAAATAAATTTGTATTGTAAAACGTTTTATTTGAAAAGCATTTATCTTAATAATAATGTATCTAACTTCCATAATAATAATATACCTTAATACTACTCCTAAAGTAATTGCCTATTTGCACATACTTTGCACTGTTACTTGGTTAGGAAGAATACCTTAACCCTACCCACAGTCTCCCACAGTCCCTCAGTAAGATCCCTAAGAAAGAAGAGACTGATGGGAAGAGACTTCATCTAGCATTTCCTAAGCTGTGCCTTGGAAAACTTTTGCAGCAGTCATTTCCTAAATGATCTTATTTTATCCCAAAAACTGATGGGGCAAAGAAATACAAGAATTAGAAACACATCATACAATAGCATTGTTCCAGTAATAAAAATTTTTACCGAAAATTCACAGAGATGATCAGGATATACTGTTTTCAAAACATTTTCATGCTAGAATCTTTTGCCCACAGTGAATGGAATTATTTTGGTTGAAAGTCATGATATAGGAAAAAAAAATGCTTTTAATTTCCATAATTTCATTCTTACTCTATCTGTCCTTGCGCTGCAGAACTTCTTTAACTTTATAATTAATTAATATGATGGTCAAAGGTAATACACGTAAGTCAGCATTTCAGCAAAAATGAGTAGCATTCATTTATTTTGATTTCTTTACCACAATCATCTTACCATTTATCTTCATATATATTCAATTAATTATTCTTATATTACCTAGTTTCACTGCACAACTTCATCGATAGGTGCTCTAGCTCTTCTGCTATTATAGCAGCAGTTCTTATCTTTTCTCTGTAAATTTAAATAGTTTCCAATGCATTTGTTGACTTACTTGCCTTACCCAAAACAAGCTGCTGTGGATAGGAGTTGGAGATAGGGAAATGGTTACTTGGATTTAAAAATACTCATGCTTTAGTTACTTTCTCATTGCTAGAACAAAATACCTGAATCCCACAAGTTAAAGGAGAAAAGGTTTATTTTAGCTCAGTTTGTAGAGGTTTCAATCTATAGTTGGCTGGCTTCAAGGCAGGGTGGCAAGGCAGAGGGACATGGCAGTAGAAGAGTCCATGCAGGGTAGGGAAAAAGACATCCAGCCTCCCTTCCATCTTTCCCTTTACATTCCATCTAAGCTACATAGCTACATACTATTGGTTGGGTGCTATGCATACTTAGGGTGGACCTTCCCATTATCCCCACCCAGAACAACACTGAACCAATCAGTGAACTAATCCAATTATCACACACCCATAATCCAGTATCACACACCTATGATCCAGTCACTCCCAAAAGTCCCACCTATGAAGGCATGAGATTTTGGGGGTCATCTAGATATAAGCCATAACAACTCACTTTGCCCCAATGGACATATTTGGGAGAAAATTCAGTGTTGAAGTTCATTTTGCAACTCTTAGCACATATCGCCATTGCTCTTTCGTTACATGAATATGAATATATTTTAGGAAATGTCACCTGTGTGCCTTCTCTGTACTCCAGCCACAAGGCCCACTCACCAACCACAAGAATAGGAAGAAAGGAGTACTTCCCTTCACTTGTGCTTGTCCTTCTGGATATGTGAGGTCAGAGATAGGAATAGCACACCAGTCCCTATAACTGAGACCTCCAGGCCAAAAACGCAGAACACACTCATTCATGCAGGGCTGCTCACTATTCCAGGGTGATTTTGTTAAAACAGATTCCAAAATTCCTTTCCTCTTGTTTCTCTTTTATCCCTCTGTGGTGGATTAAGGGGGGGGTGGGGGACGGGACACGACGGCACTTTGTAACACACAGCTGAACTGAATCAGTGTGATTCGGGGTGTGGAAGGCCCACCTGAGGACTGTTGCCAACAGTGTAAAAATGGAGGGGAAGATGGGTTGCTGTTGATCCTCCTGGAGACCTTTGTTGCACTGGTTTTCCTGATACGAACTCAGCTGCTATCACAGGAGAAGCTTGGAGCCTTGTGGTCACTGAGGATGACTGCAGTTCTTTGAGTGTTGTTTCCTGGCTCCAGTGTAGATCCCTCTGTCTGCTGCACAGATCTTTCGTCCTGCTAGTGCATACTTTCTAGCTTTCACCACTGACCTTTCGATATTCCCAGTGCAGATCCTTGGTATATCCTTGCACGAGACATTGTCATGGGCCTACGTCTCCTGCTGGACTCACGGATGACATTGCCGTTGGCTCCCTTCAGCTGGACTCATGAAGGACACTGCCGTGGGATCCAGGCCCTCAACTGGATTCTCTGGGTCTCTAGTGGGTGGACAGATCTCCCACGCTCTTCTGCATTTGACTCTTTAGGTTAACATTATAAAATAATCCTATAAATTACAACACCCTCCTTCAAGCAAATTGTAGACTCTGGACAACTGATCCTTGTGGACAAAAAGTGGAACTTTGAAGTCATCATCACCCCAAGCATGAAACAAGATGAGAAATTGGCCTTCAATTACAAATTTCACCAAATCCTGCCTCTTTTCAGAAGCCAAGATTCTATACCCAAAAACACCCCTTTCCTGCTTTCTAATGGGTCTTGAGCAACAAACTATTATTTCTTAAAGATGTACCAGATACTAATTTCACTTGTCCTTCAGCATCTGATAATTCTTAAATCCAACCTTGCAAATGGATTTTTAGGTCAACTGAGCTCTCTAGAGTGTTACCTGTGGCCTAGTGGTCTAAGGCGCCAGACTCAAGCTTCACTTCCTGCACTGGGGGTTCTTGTCTCCGCATGGAGGCGTGGGCTTGAATCCCACTTCTGACATCGTAGAGTGTTACCTGTCACATTCAAGGTATCTCCCCATACCTGCATTTATAGTCAGGCCTTCCAGCCTACGTCAGTACCCACCCACACTGTCCACTAACACTTGTCCCACCGTCTGTGTACTGTAGATATATTGTATGTATATTATATAAATATACCATAGAAATACATCATAGTACCCTCATGGATCTTTTCTGATCAATACAAAATAGAGAGAGAGAAAGACCTTCTCTTAGTCTTCTCTCAGGTTCAACTCTGACTTATATTGTGTTCACAATGGTTCTTCTAGGTAAATACCCAAAGTCAAACTGATGTTATTATACTCTATTTTCACAAGAGTGATTTTCAGAGAGGTGATGTACCTCAGCACAGCAGAACAGTTTTTAACAATCACTAGTAATGCTTTTTTAAAGACTGAAGGTGAAAAGCATTACTGAGTATCAACATGGCCTGAGTTGTGTTTTGTGGCATTACTGATGTAGAAATCGACATGTGCTGATCATTCTCAGTAACAGTGCTTCATTCATGCGGCACAGATAAAAATCTATCAGATTATGAACACTGACCAATTACATATTTTGGGAAAACAGTTAATAAGACAATTATAAAATAAATAACAAAAGTCTTTTGTTATAATATGAAAGAACGCCACCTGAAAACTTTTCTTAGCCTCTTGAATAGGAATGCGTAGAGTGTACTCAACTGAACTTTCAGGGAACTCAACTGAAATATCCAAGAGTTTTACTGTTCCATTCAATTCCTAAATACCTGAAGGTAAACACCTTATGGAGAATCTCTTGGGCTTGGAAACCTCAGTCTACTCCAGGTGGATGACAAGGGAAGCTGGGTTAGAAGGAGTAGGTCACACAAGTACTTAAAGTACAAGCTCTAAGTGAACATATGGTTTGTCTGTCTGGTGGCATAAGAAGAATTGAAGGAAATCAGGTTCCTCTCTCAGACTGCGGCACCCCAGAGTCCCTCAGGGAAGGCCACTCCCCAAAAGGAGCCCAGGACTTGTCCATATCCTTCCTCTAGGACGTCAGGACACTGCTGAGCTTTCCGTAGACCAAATACACAGTGGGTACTGTGTATATCAGCTTTTCTGACCTGACCTCACAGCAACCCTTCAGAGGGGGCATTATTTCCCCCATTATAGAGTTAAGAAATATGTGGTCTAGTGTTTTAACAAGAAATATGTGTTCTGTGACCTAACAAGGTAAATAAGTAACAAATTCCAATCCAGGTCTATCTAGTTTCTACACTCTTCTTTCCAGAAAGTGATGCCATTTCTGCTATATGCTAACATACAAATTTGTACCTGTAAAATATAGTTAACATTTAAAATATTTCACTTAAAAATAAATAGGAAGAAGCAGTATTGCTAGTAACAATGACTTAATAGGATAATTTTGGATGAATTCAGTAATTTGTGTTAAGATAGTGAGAGTAAATAATTATTGTTTTCAGCAATCACATAAACATTACTTTCCAGAAATGTTTATCTCTATCATGAACTTAAGAATTATCAGTTATACCTCAGTAAAGTGGGAAGTTTTTTTGTTTTTGTTTTTGTTTTTTAGGGTTTGAACCACGGACATCATATATGGTAAGCCTGCACCCTACCACTGAGTTATACCCTGAGCCCTTACATAATGGCTTTAAAAAAAAAATAACATACAATTCATGAAGAAAGAAAGAGGAAAAACTGGAGAAAGAAAATGAGAGGGGGAAGAGTTAAGGGGAGAAAAATGGAAGCAAACATTTCTGAGTGTGCAAAGCACACTGGTGATTTTCATGTGTACTACTTCATTGAGTCCTCACTCTGTGAGTCAGCTATTTTCTACATCAATACCCTGCAAGAGAGGAAGAAAGTGAGTCAGAGACAGTAAGTGATGTGCCCAAGATTGCAGCCAGCAAGCTGTGACACTGATTTCCAAATCCTGGTGACGCCTGCATTAACCACTGCATTACCCTGCCATTCCTTGACATTCAGGGATCCACCTAGTAACGAGGATAGAGGAGGCCTCAGAACCTAACAGGGATGTGGAAACACTCCCAAGGTCTGCAGGTCTGAGGTCCTTGGAGAGCAGAGGCAGAAAGACTTACGGAGGAGGAGTTCAACACAGCATGCTGTTCTCCTTCCTCCCCAGAACGGATGACCAGGAACAGAGGACTGGGCAAAGAGCAAACACAGAAAATCCCTCAATTAGAAAATACCTAAATCCGTGCATCTGATTGCAGAGTGGCAGGAGACACCTGGATAAAAATCTGCTCAGAGAATTTACATATCAAGTTTTTCTGTTTTTTGTTTTGTTTTGGTTTGGTTTTTTGGCGGGGGGGAGGGTGCATTTACAGTTTAATCCATTATCCTCATTTAGAAAGCAGAAACTTATTTATAACAAAGGAGCTGAATTGGAACACCTATAAATTACTTAACAAATTAAGCTTAAAACTGTTCCCTTCTAGAGAATTCAGTCACTTTAAAAGTCACTATAAAAAATTTCTAAGATATATAAAGGTTTGAAGAATGATAAAATAAATCCCCAGTAAACACAATCATCAAGATTTTACCAGGCTGTGCTATTGGCTTCCCTCTGTCTATCCTTAAAAAGAATTTTTTTTTTTTTTTTGCTAAAGTCTCCTTTGTCCTTATCTTTTCCTGCTACCTCTTTAATATACAACTCCAAAAATTATGGGCATTTTCTTATATCCCCACAATATTACTGTAGTTCCTAACAAAACTGAGAATGAATCTTTGGTAACATGAATGGCCTATAATCAAATTTCACTGATTAAAAGTTACCCACTTCTTTTACTTTTTTAAAAAGTCAGGACCGCTGGGTGTGGTGGCTCACGCCTGTAATCCCAGCACTCGGGAGGCTGAGACAGGAGGATTGTTGTGAGTTCGAGACCAGCCTGGGCTACAAAGTGAGCTCAAGGCCAGCCTGAACGGCATAGTGAGACCCTGTCTCAAAAAGACAAGGGCTGGGGATCTAGCTCAGTGGCCTAAGCGCCTGCCTGGGAAGTGCAAGGTCATGAGTTCAATAGGTGCTGGAAAAAAAAAAAAAAAAAGTCAGGACCAAACAAGAAAGAAACTGCACTTTGTCTCTTCTAGTGTTTAAAACAGTCCCTCCAAACTCCCTCTTTTTACCATGCTATCAATTGAATGAAGAAACTGGTTCAATTACACAAAGTTTATTCACTTTATCCCGCAATCATTTATTCTGCTCATCAGAATGCAGTGTATCTGAGTGAGACCTAGCCTCAGAGTACAGTTTTCAGTTCCCTTACTTTTTTGTCTTCAAAGAGGAAAACAACACAGGACACATCATAAGGGCTGTGTTTTGTCTTCCAGAAAGTTATCAACATTACTAAGGACTAAACATGTCTATGTTATTACAATGATACTTAATTACAATGGGAAGCATGTTGAAGTCCTATTTGAGAGACTGGTAGGAACCTAGCCAATCCTCCTCTGCCCCATTACAAACAAAGGAGGCACCGGTGCCTAACCTGGGTAATTCTCTCCAGAACAGAGCTCCCTGCTCCCTGTTAATTATGGAGTTTGGGGAATTAGAAGGCTAACAGATGACTGTTATGCAGAGGAAATCAGTTTGCTGCATCACAGAATGGGCTCAGCTCATTTTCTTTGTCTGGAGTTTTTCACTGCATTTTTATGATGAAGCTCTACTCCAAGTTTTGTAGTAAGAATGAGGTCTGAGTAACATGAAACCTCACCGCTGCAGGGCACAAGCTATTAAATCTTTGCCAAGAGCAGAGGGAAAGAGCCAGAGCTTTCTGCCACCAGTGAGGACTGTCAGGTCTGTAGATAAGGAAGTTAAGAGCTAGCCAACTCTGAACAGCAAATCCGATTTTTGTCAGTGAATCCTGCAGCAGCCATGGGACTCTATATGGCTGTTTGGTCTCATGGCATGCAACTCCAGGTGTGCCCTCAGTCAGCTAGGTCTTCAGTGCCACTGGGCTTGTGCCAGGGGCTGTAAGCCTGAGAACAGTCTCGGACACAGCTTTCGGGGTTATGTCCCTGAGATTCCCAGATCATCGCCCTCTTACATTCCTGATTTGATTCTGTTAACTGAAACTCCAAGAAAGGTGCCTGTGATGAGGCGAGGCCACTTGGAATCTCGACAGCTGCTGCAAGTGCCCAGGATAGCTGGGCCTGAATGTGAGGCTCTGGGGGCCCCCCTCTACCTTACCTCCAGTGAGTGCAGCTCCTTATTCAAATGCTTTACTGTGTTTCAGAAATCATCACCATTTAAAAACCAATAATAATGGGCAATTGAGATTTTTCTCAGGGAAAAAAAAGCAACCCAAGATATCTTTCATTTAAAATAAATGAACCAGATCTGAATTAATCACGTATCTTTGTATAGGGGAAGTAACATCCTTGAGAGGGAATAAACACAGTCACTCTTAAAGTACCCAGAGGCAACTGTTCTATCACTGATAATCCAAGACACTCTTCCCCTTTCCTGCTCTCCAATCTACAGTCCTTTTCTCATAAGCTGTGCACTGAAGCCACTCACTGCTAGTAATAAACGGTGTAACATATGACATACTTGTCACTCCTATCCTGTAGCTTGGGGATCCTAGGCAGACAGTGGATAGGCTTCAATCAGCTGTGAGCTATGCACACAGTAGGCTTTGCATTCAGTTCACCGAATAAATAACATCTTTGGCAAAAATGAAGTCCTAATGAACTTGCATGTCTCACTGAGGCTGTTGCCTGTCCGGGATATGCTGAGGTTTTTCCTTCGGTAGCAATGGTAACACTATAAACTGCTATGTCCTTCACCGTGTCCCCAGCTAAAGTTAACAATTCAAGAGTGACTATCTTAGTTATAAGAGCTTAGCATGTAGATGTGCACAAGATACCTTGAATGGATGGATGGTTAAGTGAAGAGGGCACAGAATAAAATTTATAACACAAAAAAGGCTACATTAAACAAGTGATGTAAATAAAAGAAATAATCATTGGTTTCATGCTTGACAAACAAACTAGTACTGAGTTTACTGAATATGTATTTTATTCTGTTCACTTATCATAG
Source organism: Cuniculus paca (assembly GCA_004365215.1). Taxonomy (NCBI): domain Eukaryota; kingdom Metazoa; phylum Chordata; class Mammalia; order Rodentia; family Cuniculidae; genus Cuniculus; species Cuniculus paca. The sequence continues at coordinate 9,237 of RJWT010034143.1, forward strand.
ATATGTTTGGAGATTTTCTTTCTTAATCAGGACTACTACATAATAGTTTGCAACTGGTTTTTTAAAAACCAATAATAGGAAAGGCTGTGGGGTCACCCTGGAGAGCTCAGGCAGCTTTCCCCCCTCCACCGCCAGCCCTTGTAGTTCACAGGGGTTAAGGGGAAGGCCGCAGCAGCAACAGCAACTTAAGTCCAGGGGCAGCCGCAGAGTGTAGTGTCAGGGAGTTCTCTAAAGAATCAAGGGATACTGCTGGCACCTCCCTTGCAATGTTACTGATGTCTCTAGATTGAACTTCTTATCCCAAGAAGCTAAGGTGAAGGCCAGACCCGGAGAAATCAGAGAAAACAAGGCTCAGCTGAAGAACCACCCTTCCTCTAGATGGCTTCCAGGATCTACTCAAGCTTGAAGTAATTCCTCTCTTCCTTGGGTCATCTGTACTTCCATTTGAACTTTAGAATTACCATGTCAGTTTCTACAAAAATTACCCCACTAGGCATCTGAAAGAGATTTTACTGAACCCATCAATCAGTTTGGAAAGAACTGTCACTTGAACAATAGTGAGTCTTCTGACCCACGAATAAGCCTTCCTCTGAGCAGTTCTTCTTGGGCAGGCCCTCCTGCCATGCGATTCTACCTTGGAGCCAGCTGACTATGGACTGAAAACTCTACAAACTTACACAAGACTGTGACTCCCATTCTGCTGATACTCTCACATGCTCTCTCTGATGAAGCCTACTGCCATGCTGTGAGGAGACCTATGGGATGGCCCACAAGGCAAGGGAAGCAAGGGAGGCCTCCAGCCACCAGCTGCTGAGGAACTGAGGCCTTAGTCCAGTACCCAGAACAACCTGAGTCCTGACAGCAACCATGTGTATGAACTTGGAAGCAGATCCTCCTTGACAGTCTCCAGAGGTGACGGTGTCCCCAGCTAACAACCCAATTGCAGCCTTGTGAGAAACCTGAAGCAGAACACAGCTAAGCCATGTCTGGATTCTTGAAAACATGTCTTAAACTGCTGAGTTTGGCAGTGTGTAATTTTTTAATTTGTTATGCACCATAACTAATTCATCTGCCAAGACATAACTATTATCTTAAATGTGTTATCCTTCATATATATATATATATATATATATATATATATGGATAACTTGTCAATTTCCATGTACCATGATAACTAACTCGCCTTCTAAGAGGTAATCAATATCTTAAATGTGTTATCGTTTTTATACATGTCTTTGAATAAAGACTACATATGCATACACATACACACATTTGTACACATAATTCCCATGCATGTGTATATATAAAAATTGCATGGAGTGTTTTTAAAATTCATATGGAAACTATGATGATAATATCTGCATCCTTCTGGAACTAGCTTTTCCTTATTTATTTTTCTGTTACCCCCACTCAGTCTTTGACCTTCCAAGAGGCCTTTCTGTCTCAGCCACTGTGAGTTTAAGTCTCTTGTGACTTCCATTCTGCTGATACTCTCACATGCTCTCTCTGATGGAGTTTAGTCTCCTCCTCACCTCAGTCCTTAGTGTTCTGTTCAGTTTACCTGCAGAAGTCTCAAAGCAGTGAATTAAACTCAGTCCTATCTTACACCAAATGTAAACATCTTTCCATTCTAAACGAAAATTTAGGTGTAAGCTCTTCAACACCAAATGGACCTCTAGGCATATATGGGTCATCACTCTGGTTTCCTTCAACAGTGGGGCTTCTATACCAGTGTGTATCTTAAAGTTTAATGTGTATAATAATTACCTGTGCACTCTGTTATGTGACTTTGATTCACTAGGTCCACAAAGGGCCTGATATTCTACATTTCTACAACATTTTTAGGTATCACTGATGCTCAGGCTCCATATGCCACACACTGACAGTAAGATTTCAAAATTTATTTCTTTATAAAAATTATTTTAATTTGACAATATATACTGGGCAGCAATACAAGAACTTAAAACTATGCAATGATGGAATATGGCAGCTTTCTAAGAAGGTAAGGGGGGCTAACAAAACCAAATACAAATAATATAAGGAAATATTTTATTCAGTGATTTTTACCAAAAGCAAGCCAAAAGAAGAAACTAATAAATTAGAGTGGAAATTAACAGAATAAATAGAAAAACAACAGAGAAAAATCAGTAAAGTCAAAAGCTAGTTCTTTGTCCACAAAATGGTTCTTTCACAAGGTAGAGTAAGAAAAAAAAAGACTGAAGACTTAAGTTATTAGAATGAGAAATGAGAGGTAATATTACTATTGACATTACATAAATAAAATGAATTGTAAAGAAACACCATGAATAAATGTATGCCAGTAAGTAGACTGATGAAACAGACAAATCCCTAAAAGATGCAAACTACTCAAATGGTTTCAAGAAACAATAAACATTAAAAAGAGATTGTATAGGCTGACCATCCCTAATCCAAAAGTTTGACATCTGAAGTCTCTAAAATCCAAAACATTTTCAGTACCAATGTGACACCACAAAGTAGAAAAAAATGCACAGCATGAAATTGTGTTTCATACGTAAAATGATTAAAAACAGTATACAAGATTCCCTTCAGGTTATGTGTATAAGATATATAAAAATATAAATGGATTCATGTTTAAACTTGGGTTACAAAAAAAAAAAAAAAAAAAAAAACCAAACTTGGGTTACATCCCCAAGACATCTCATTAAGTATATGCAGGTATTACAAAATCCAAAAAAACAAAACTGAAATCAAAATTCAGGTAAAGGATAATTAACCTGTAAATAAAAATAATAAACTGTCCACAGGCAAAATTCCAGGTCCAAATGGTTTACCACTGAGTACTAGCAAACATTTAAGGGACTAAAACTAATTCTTCACACACCTTCTCTAAAATAGAACAGGACAGAACACTTCCCAACTCATCAGTAGGCGAGGATTTCCTTGATACCAAAACCAAAGACATCACAAGAAAACCACAGACTAATATATTTTATAAATATGGATGCAAACATCCAAATAAAATACTGACAAATTGAATCCAACAACACAAAAGAGAATCATGTCCTCTGACATGTAGCACTTACCCAAGGAATGTAGGTTTAATATCTGAAAATCAATATAATGTACCGTTGCAGTAGAATAAAAATGAAATCAGAGATTAGTAGTATATAATTATCTATCTTGCACACATATATATTCATATACTTCTAATTATTTCTATCCTTTTTAATTAAAAAAAACAGCATCATCTCAATAGATGCAGAAAAAAGCATTTACAAAATGCAACAGCCCTTAACAATAAAAACATGAAACAAACTAGGAATAGAAGGGAATTTCCTGAACTTTTTAAAGGGTAGGTATGAAAAGTTCACAGTTAACAGTATACTTAATGATGAAAGAATGGATGCTTTACCAGTAAGATTAGAAACACAACAAAGATGCTAACATCTCAACATTGTACCGGAATTCCACCCAGGGTATTAAAGCAAGAAAAAGAAGTTATCCGAAATGGAAATGAAAAAAGTAAAACCATTTCAATTTGCACATGTTATGATCTAGTATACAGAAAACCCTAAGGAAGCCACAACAAATTTGTACCTCATAAACAAGTTGATCAAGAATGCAAGTTGTGGAGGAGCTAAAGATGGCGGAACAATAAGCAGCAAACGGTCTCTCTGAGAGAAACAGTTCAGATGCTGGAACATCATGGTGAGGACAAGAAGGAAGGAAGTGGGTCCCCTGGACCAAGGAAGAATCTAAAATATGAATTGAAGCCCACAAAGAGAATAAAAAGAATTTAAACGAAGAGGAAGGTGGTGGCTGCCAGCACCTTAGCCTGGAGCCAGATTCACCCTGCAAGAATAGCTGCTGAGCCTGGAGATGTGCAGTCGTGGTTGCGGTCATGGTCGCAGCTGTGGTCGACCCCAGAGGTCTCTCAGGAGACGAATGTGGGTGAAGGAGAGTGGCAGACACGGAGATCTGCACTGGCTGCTGGTGAGTGCTTGGAATTCCACCCCCTCTAGCCCCATGGGAGAGAGTGATCGGCCAGGCTCCATCTTGGGAGTCAGGCAGGTTATGCCTGGGGCCCAGACTACTAACCACTTCTGCCAGCAACACCAGGTTGTGGGCGGACCCACAGAAGCTGATTGGACCGAGATCCGCTCCCATGCAAACCCCGGGTAGCTTGGTACCCAGTTCAGTGCAGACACGGGTGCCCAACGTCGGATGTACATAGCCAGCACTGGCCAAAAAAGACAAACAGTCTAGCTTCAGAGAAGTTGTGGCCAGTGCCGGGGTACCTGGGACCACACTACTCAGGTGTGTGGAAGAAATCAGGAATATGTCAAGACAAAGAGGGAGAGGGCAATCTCTGGCATCAAACCCAAGCAGTGCAATTCCACAAGAGGAAAACATGGAGATCGAGAATTGCACACCTGAAATGTCTGAAGTGCTGTCAGCTGAAGTGAAGAAACAACTTCAGGAAGCTATAAGAGAAATTAGAACAGAAATTCTATCCCAGGTAAAAGAAGAAATGAA
>RJWT010034144.1:0-13735 GCA_004365215.1 Cuniculus paca
GGCAGGAGAATCACTCTGAGTTCTGGGCCAGCCTGAGCTCCATACTGACAAGACCAACCTCAACTACAGAAGGAGGCCCTGTCTTGAACCAAACAAACAGAGAAAGGAAAAAGAAAACAAAGAATGTATTGCTCACACCGTCTCAGTGCCACACTTTCTGATTTTGTAAAGATCAGGCAAGAGCAGTGTAGCTGACAGTGAACATTATGGATGGGAAAGGACACAAGTTTTACTCTGAGTCCACTAAGCCCATAACCTGGCCCTCACAGGAGCCCCTAACATAGTTGAGTTGCTTTGAACGCCTTTCCTTCCCCCACAGATCTGGCCCCTTTTCCAGAGGCACACAGGACAGCATTGGACTCTAAGTGACTTGTGCTCTACTCTGAGCACACTGTGCTGATGCATAGACAAATACATGGACCATGAATGTAACTGTATGACTGAGTAAAGTGCTGAGGCTGTGGTCGCAGCTCCCCAGTGGAGCCCTGAACAGGTTTTATGGGATCTCTGTTTGTTTGAAGCCCTGGACAGGCAGTTGCTGACTTGCACCAAGTCTGCCACATGGTTGCCAGTTGCAACAGTTGCTTTGGGTCCCTGGGTACCAGGATTTGGCCTTGAACCTGAGTGCTCTCAAGGAGGGATACTCTGGCCTCAGTGATGATGGGCAGGGTAGTACCCACCAAAGGACCCAGAGCCTAGAGTATCATTGAGTTCTTTGTCCTGTGACCTCTGTCCTGCCTGATGGTCACATAGCTGCACAGCCTGCCACCCATGAGAGGTGATTTCAAAAGCCATGATAAAGGAACAAGGGGTTATTGTCTGTCTGATTCAACATATGTGCTATCACATCTTGTCCCAAGTAGGTCACACTTGCCTCTGTAAAGCTGATGTGAGCTTCCTGAATGTGGGGATCCAGAGGTCCCATGGCCAGCTCAAGGCTAAAAATCTCTGTGGATATTCTCAGCATCATTCCAGGCTCCTTGTCCACCTCAATGCCTCTCACTCCTTCCACATTGACCCAGATTGATTCTGTTTTTTGTGGTATTCATGGTAAGGTCAGTTACTGCTCATGTATTGTGCCTCTAGAAATCAGACTGGGGGCAGACTGTATTCCTGAGATACATTCCATCTCCAGGGGGACTCTTCCTGTTCTCAGGTAGATTAGACTGGGCTGTTGATAGCCTGTAGCTAAGAAGAGCCGTGTAGGTCTCCCTCCAGGGATCCCCTTGTGCACTGAGTCCAGAACAACCAGAACTCTAGCTTCTGGCCACAGAAAACTCATGTATCGAGCTTACACAGGGCAGTATCAACAAAATATTGGCAGAGGGCTGAACTATTTATCATACCTTGAGGTAACGTACACCAATGCTACCTGTGTGTAGGCTTACGGCTGTTATAAACTGGAACAGTGAATGCAAAAAGGGGGTGATCCTGTGTATATAAGGGAATAGTTAAGAAACAATCTTTTAAATCGACAATAAAGAGTTGAAATTCATGAGGAATAAGGTTAGGATTAGGAAGTCCATTGTAAAGGGCCCAGAAGGACAATGTATTTATTAATTTCCCAGAGGTCATGTAATAACCATTTACCTGATTTTTTGTATAGTGAAGATAGGTGTATTCCAGGGGCCAGTAGTGGGTGCCATATGACCTGCAGCCAATTGTTCTTCAATTAAGGTCTCCACCACTGGCAATTCATGTTTAGGTAAGGGCTATCGTTCAACCCAAACTGGACTATCAGTTTTCCATTTGAGAGGTAGGGCATGAGGGGCGGTGGAGGCTCTTAGGATAAATTTGTTTCCACATAAGCATGGAGTTGAAAAAGAACATCATGGCCCCACGTCACGAAAAGAATATCTGTAATATTTGGGTGAATGGAAGATTTCTTTTGTCTTTTGTGAGTACAAGCAACAGGGGTGTCACTGTGGAATACATTGTGGGAAGGGCCCCCGATGCCCCACAAGGGACAAATAGGTGAAAAAGGTAAATGAGAAGGCCAGCATGAGTGAGGAAAAACAGAAACATCAGCTCCAGTGTCTGGCAAACCTGAAAGGAAATGTCAATATTTAAAGAGAGGGTTGGGCATTTGTCTCCCAGGGGAATAGTAGCAGCCTCTACAATAGCGTCAAACCCTTGATTTCCACGAGTAACATCATGAGCTTTAGAGGTGACATAAGGCAAGGCAATTAGTTGAGCTACAGATTCAGAAGCATTTAATTGAATGGGCAAGAGAGACCACAATTGAAGCAACAATAGTCCAGTATAATCAGCATCAACAACACTGGGAATCACAAAAATGCCTCTTTTTGATGCATGTGAGTGGGGAAGAACTAAGCCAGTTGTCCCGGGAGGTAAAGGACCATGAAAAGTAATGCGGACCTTATAAACACTACCAGGCATTTCCGAATTGGTAGGTTTAGCTAACAGTAAATCTACGCCAGAGCTCCCCCTGGTGGTATGAACATATCGTTGGAAGGAAGCGGCAGGAAGCTAGTACCTGTTGTTCCTGGGCCCTGAACAAACACGTCCGGAACACGCCGTCGTCTGGTTTCTTGACGAACGACTTTGTTTATTATTTATTTTTATTTTTATTTTGAGGGTTTTGACTATATTGACTGGCCCAATGATATCCCTTTTTGCAAATGGGACATTTGGTATCTGGTCTGTTATCTTTAGGTTTTGCCTTACAATCTTTGCGTACACGTTCGGGTTTTCCACAGGTAAAACAAGTAGCAGGGAGCCATAAAGCAGCAACCAGCAATTGCATTTTATGTGTTTGAGTCCCTATATTTTGACAAGCAGAAGTCATCTGAGCCAAGGTAGTAGCAGGTTTCATATAAATATCTTTTAAAGCATTTTTACAGTCTTGGTTTGCATATTTGTACGCCAATTGCTTTAACAAAATAGAGGCTGCTGCCGTACTGTCCACCTGGCATTCACTAGTTCTTTTAATCTACCTATAAAGGTAAGGAAAGATTTAGTGGCCTCCTGTTTAATAGCACTAAAGCAACCTTGAGCATCAGTTGCTTCGGGTATTCTTTTTTAAGCTTTTAAAGCAATTTGAGCTATTTGAGGATAAGCTTGGGGGGTAGCAATGAACTTGTTGGCAAGTATCTGAAAAAGTTTCTTCGCTCTATAACTCAGTAGCTCCCATGGGAATATTGTGATCCAAATTATCTAGAGCTTGTGTGTCTGCAGTATCATTAGATTCTTGAAGCTATACCTGATACAGCGTTGGAGTGACAATAGTATACACTAAGGCTTTCCAGTTGAAAGGAGTTATTTTATAACCTTGACCAATGTTCTCAATAATGCCTATTACAAAAGTGTTTTCAAGTTCATATTTTTTGACAGCCTTTTTTAATTCCTTAAAAAGAGTAGTGTAAAACTTCAAAGTGGGGCTCTTCTCCCTGTTGATGCAAAACAAGACAAGCAATTAGTTCCCCATGTTGTTTAGCTTCCTAGGCTAGCTTTTGCATGGGAGTTAGAACTGGTGGGGAGTCACCCAGAGGTTTTATGGGGTTTGCATCTCGTGATAATGTCAGTGGGGAGGCAGAAGCATATGGGGGAGGTGTAGAAACAGCAGAAGCAGTGCACCCAGGAAGACCTGGAAGTTGGCCATACGGTGTTCCATCTGCTCGCCTGCCAAATGTTGCAGCTGCATCCTGGCAAAGATGCCAGGTGTGCAGGATGGAGATAGGAGCTCAAGGCTCCTCATGCAGCAGTTTGCCAATCTTTTCCCAATTCTGTATACTGAGAGTTACTCCCTCAGGGTATCAAGGACTATAATCAGGAATTTTTCACAAAAGTTGTACTAAATTATGCTGAGGGGAAACATGGCCTGCCTTCTTAAGGAGAAAAGACAGTTCTACTTTATGTTTCTGATGTGCTTCAGACAGGGAATTCCTCATGACTTACACAAGGATTTTCCAAAGAAAATAAAGTAGATGTGTCTGGGGCCATGTTCCACCCCAGGAACACAGCAAAGGCAAGTCACTCTCCACCACAGATAACTCTGCTGTTGAGTCCCTGTTTAGGCACCAGATGTAGCAATTCTGCAAGCAAAGGGAAAACAAAGGGACACACACACCAAGGGTCAGCAAAATGACTGCTGTCCAGACAGCATAAGCAAGCAGCTTTTATTGAGATAAAGAACAAAGAAACTCATATTGTACATGCTTAGATTATATAACTTGTTTGCTTCTTGGCTTTACAGGATCTCATATTTTTATCTTGAGAGGATGTTTCAAGGCCCACATTTTCTACCAAGACACTGTTAACCAGATGTCTCTAGGACAAAATGGACTCAGTGTGGCCTCTGTACAAGAGGATGTTTGAGAAAACATAAAAATCATAAATTGTAGAAACACTTCAAATAAACATAATTTTTTTCACTGTGAAACTGTAAAACTCAAAATTTTCCTATTAAAATCTACATACTTGTTCCATCCTAGAAGGTAACCCGGCTGGAGGACAATGACTCTGTGCTCTGTGCCCTTCCATTCCATCCCTGAGGGCAGACCCACTTGAAGTCAGTGGGTTTGTGATCTGAGTCTCACCCATCGTATCCCAGAGGGTGGTTTGACTGTAAGAATGTAAGACTGAAGAGAACCTCAAGACCCAGGACAACAGCCCGGTGTACAGACACACAGATGTTAAGATCAGGTCCATGTCCAACATTTCTCTGGGATACAACACAGACATTAGCACAGAACTGTAAACACTAGAATCAAAAACTGAACAAAGACTCCCCTATGAGCCTGCTAGCCACTATGAGGGACCAGTAGCCATTTCTGGTGGGGAGAACCAGTTAGCCAAGCTACCGTGCACCTGAGAGTCTTGGAGTAGCTTTGTATGTCTGGAGGAGCCAGTCCTGTACCCCAATGCCACCATGGGAACCTACGATAAGAGAAACCCAAATGCCTGACCCATTCCCCAACACTGAGGATGGAGAACCAACATGGAAAGTGCCTGAGACCCCACAATCTGATTGTCTGGAAGAACCCAGGAAAGTGTCGAGAAGAATAAGCAAAAGGCAATCTCTGGCCTGCAACCCATGCAGAGCAAGTTCAGGAGATGTAAATATGGAAGAGATTGGAAGTCACACACCTGAAGTTTGTAAAGTGATGGCAACCAAAGTTCATGAGGCTATAAAAGAAATCAGATCAGAAATACTATCTCAGGTAAAAGAAGAAATGAAACACAATAAAAGAATTGAGTGTATCTAAAGAAAGCATGGTTAAAAAATAACCAGGAGCCTAGGAAAATGAGGGAAACCTTGAATGAATAATATAAGAGAGATATAGAGTGCATGAAACACATTCAAAGAGATATCCAGGAAATTAAAAACTCCATCAAAACCTGGCAAAATCATTTGAAAGAAAATGGAGATAAACTTTCAGACCTTGAAGACAGGTTTGGAGCTAGCAACCGTGTAAGGAAAGATCTCTTAAAAATAACAAGAAACCAGGAACTAACAATTCAATGGCTGCAAGATGATGCAAAGAAAAATAATAGTGATAGGTGTCAGCAAAAAAGCAGGGGATCAGCACAAGTGACATATGAAGAATAGACATAATAGCAGAAAACTTCCCAAGCATAGGAAAAGACCTGACATTCAGATAAGTGAGGCATATAGCACTCCAGCTAGCCATAACCAAAATAAATCTACACACAGACAAATAACATTGAAGATCTCAGAAACTCAGCACAAGAACAGAATGTTAAAGGCTTTTAGAGAAAAGAAACAAATCACCTATAAAGGAAAACCCATCAGAATCATGACAGACTTCTCAACGCAAACCAACAAGTCAAGAAGGGGGTTGGAGTGAAGTATTTCAAGTCCTGAAAGAAAAAAACTTCCAGCCCAGATTGATGTACGCTGCAAAACTATCTTTCAAAATTAATGGAGAAACAAGATACTTCCATGACAAAGGAACTGAAGGAATTCATGACCACCAAAACAACTCTACAAATACTAAAGTATATTCTAGAGAAAGATAAAAATGACCATGGTTCCAGGAAAGTGGCAGAGGGGGATCACTAAGCAGGCAAGCAGTTGAATGTAGGGGAAAAGTAGGTAGCCAACTGCAGGAAAATAGCAAGGCAGAGATGAGCCAGTACATGTTGGACATAACCATTAATGTAGATGACCTCAATTCACCAATTAAAAGAAACACAGGCAGAGTAGAGTGGGAGACAAGACCTATCAATATGCTTTATACAAGAAATACATTTAACTTGAAAGGAAATTCATAGACTGAAAGTCAAACGAGAGAAAACAATGCTTCATGTCACAGGGAATAAGGAAAAGGCAGGGGTAGCTTGCCCATCAACTGAAGAATGGATAAGAAAGTTATGGCATTTTTATACAATGGAAAGCTACTCAGCTATAAAGAAAGATAATCCCAAGCCCCTTGTAGGTGAATAGATGCAACTTGAGATCATGCTTATGGGTAAAATAGTTCAGAGTCACGTGGGTGAACATTGTGTTGTCTCCCTAGTATGAGACTGAGGGAGTTAGTGGGATCCAAAATAAACAATGAATATTGTGAAAGTGAAAGTAGAGGGGGTAGAGGAGGTATCTGAAAAGGGAAGGAGGTAGCCATTTTTAATTTCCTATTATCTTATTTTGAAGCCATGTGTTCCTCTTATTGTTTTCTTTGGTTTTATTCTATTTTGGTTTGTTTGATATTATTATATCAAATAGTATGGGCAGCTATTTCAAAGATAACAAAATATATTATGGTAGCCATTGTTGATTACCTATTTTCTAGTTTAGAAGTCCTGTATTGCTTTCATTGTTTCGTTTTGACTGATTTTATTCTATTTTGTTTTGTTTGATTGTATTATGTCTGAAAGTATAGGTGACTGAGTATTTTTGGCACTCAATCTGTAGTGGCATGGAAAAGATAAAAAAGAGAAAAAGTATAGAAAGGCCTTTAATGAGGGCACAGGAGAGCCAGGGGAGCTGCAAAGAGATGCAGGGGCTCTCTGCTCTCACAAAGGGATGAAGCTGCTTTTATTAATTCTTGTTGGGGTGGTGCTAAACTAGCTGGTGATGGTGAAGCAGGAGTGATGTTTTATCTAGGGATGGGGGGGTCTTTGGTGCATGCAGGAAGGAGAAGCGGGACTTTTATTTTAGGTTCAGGAGACCAGAAGAAGTCTGATAAGGTGTCTTTTTGTGATCACCTCACCATGTTGGAGCTCCACCATGATGACTTGGCAGATTTGTGTGGGCAAAAACCTAACATAGGCAACTACTTTGAAGATACCAAGAGGCATTATGGTAGCCATTGTTGATTTCCTATTGTCTTCTTCTGAAGTCCTTTGTCATGTTCACTGTTTTGTTTTGAGTGGCTGTATTCTGTTTTGTTTTGTTTGGTCTTATTCTCTTCAAAATTAAAAAAAATGACATAATGCCTGGAATTAACAGTTGGGAAAAATGAGATTAAGAAATCCTGTCCCTCTGGCATTCCTTGGAAGGCTTGGTTCATTTTACAGCTTATAAGTCCAAGAGAAGAACTCTCACCACTGCCCTCAACCTCACAGGATTTATACAGAGCTTTCCTCTTAGCATTCAAGAGCTCCATCTGTAACCTACAGGGCAGAAATCAGTTAAAAAGCATGAAGATACGCTTAAATAGAAGCCAGCTCAGTGTTAACTAGTGAAATTGAGAATTTAGAATATCCATTTTTGAGATTTTTTTGACCTCCTGATGTTCTGATTATCTGTCATCCTTTATAAATGAAGTCCCCCTGTTCTTTGCTCAGAAAAAATGCTTAGATATGTGTATGTGCTCTGGTGCTATTTGTCAGTGACTTGGACAAAATAAACAAGACGCTTCCTTAGCTTCAAAAAACTAAAATAATAACTACACACGGAATTAATTTGTTTACTCATTTCAGAGAGACTACAGAGAAAGGCATCATTGTCAAGATGCCATTGCTTTGGGTCACTCTTCCTGGGAGAAGATTGTCTCCTTGAACCATTGTGGGCTCCACTATTTACTTCAATTCTTGCCACTTACAGTCCAACCCACTTTTTCCCACATGTAAGTCTCTTGTGGTTTTGAGATTTTGTGACTAGTACAATTATTTTGACTCTAAGGATGTCTCCTCACATCTTTTTCAAACTACACCTCTCCTGTAGTTTAACCAGACTGACCTCCAGCACATCATACAGGTATAATCAAATTTTAGACTGTAGAGTCCTGGTCTTCCAGGAAGAAGTGCTGCAGATTTAATAAATATAAATGTTCTCAGTTCCAAAGTGTAATGCATGAACATCTATGGATGCCCACATTAACTTCTGGAGTGTGTCGTAATTCTCTAATAAACCCTTCTAATTCCTCCTACAAAACACCCTCAAATTCCTTTTTTATGATGGGAATCAGGGCCTGAAAGACAATGCTGGGTGAATTTCCTTTGTTCATTATTGGGAATCTGTCAGGCACAGCTTGGTGACATATTGAGGTGGTAGAATCTAACTGGGGTATTTGTTGTGTCCTGCATCAAGTTAGGACACTTATTGCTGCATACTGTGTTCAAGGGGAAAGGTTCTATGAGCTCCATTCAGAGTCCACCAAGGGTTTGGTGAGTGGTTTGCTCCAAAAGAGCTTTATAACAGGGAGAGGAAGGGGAAATTTGTTTCTGACTTGGTGACTACCATGGGGTAAACCTTTTGAAATTGCTCTAAGTATCATGCTCCTATGTAAAAAAAGCAGTCGACATGCCAGTTCCTGCGAAGACTATCCCCTGGGTGACTAGTGAGTAAAGGGACTCAAGAGTCCACACCAGCTACAACTGTGGCACTTGGAATTATCCAGGTTGCATGTGTATCATCATATATAAGAATGCCAGACACATTCCTGTCTACCCTGGGCCCATCTAATGATTTTACACATGGGACCTAACCTGTTCCTATATGGAAACCCAGAATCTCCCATACTGTTTCATTAGGAATAGACATCACCATAGAAAACCCACAGAAACCTTACAGACATTGAGGCTGAGCTTCTCAGGGGACTCACCAGAGTTGAAATCAGAGAGTACTGTTGCGGGACTGCATAGCAGCTACTTTTGTTGCATCAATTCCTTCCTCACAATTTTTGGAGCCAGAAGCCAGGAGAAATCTAGATGATGTAGTATCAGTCTAATCAGGGTTCTCTAGGGGGAGATAGTGATGGCCTGAACCTCAGAGTCAGGTTTGGGTAGATCTACTACAGGATAGGTAGAGGTGCCCTGGAATTCAGTTTTTACAGCCCAAATGAATACTGGTCTCCATCTGGTTTGCAGAAAAACATCTGAGAAGCAGTTTTCACTTACACCATGAAAGACACAAAGAGCATGATTAACCTGGCCAGTGATAAAGGGGTGAAAGGCAGAGTGATTGGAGAGCAGCAGAGGAACACAATGCTGAGCACATCCACAGACACCATGGCCTTAGACTGCTTATTACCCTGTTGTAGGATGCCAGGAAATGAATCTGGATGATACAGGGGCCTTTGAGAATAGTGCTTTAGTGATACAACTTTTGCCAGAGTGGCAATCTCTGTTGCCATGACTCTCAGAGTCACCACTCATGAAGCATACTCTCTAGTGACATGAAGAACAGGCAGGACAAATTTCACAGGGCCAAATACTTTGTCCATCTCCCTGGGCCAATGGTTGCTCAGGTAGGCACTGACCTGTCTAGGTTCAATATCACCTAATGTTTCCCTCTCTAGGCCCTCAGCCCAGGTCTGCCTCGAGTCTCTACCTATATCCCTAGATGTGCCTCCTCTCATAAACCAGTTCCTCCTGACAGTGCTGGGGTCCCCTGCACCATGCTACCTCCTCCCATACTGCTGGGATCTCTTGGTTCAAGTCACTTTTTCCCACTCTCTGGGGCTGCTTGTCTTGAGCCAGTGATTCCCTACATCCACATATCCTTGGCAGTCACACCCTTGGCCTCTAAAGTGCAACTTTCCCAACAGTACATTTGCTACTGTCAACATCATCTGGATGGTCTGAGAGTCTCACAAGTCATGGTATTACTACAACAAATTGCTTCACTGTGGTAACTCAAAACAAAATCACCTTGCCAAGTCCATAAGGGCAAAATCTGAAACTTACTGTGTGCTAGAAGCAAGATGTGAGCAGGGTCTTTCTCTCCCAGAAAATTTCAAGACTGGACCTCACCTTCTCCAGTTACCTGGGCTTGAGTCTCCATCACTTTAGTTTCTGCCTCTCTGAGCATATGGCTTTCCATTCTGTGTTTAATCACATTCCACCTGTTTTCAAAGCACACCTGTGATGACATTCGGGACCAAGGTGAATAACTGAGGAAATACCCCAATGTTAAATCCTTAATTCACTTAAAAGTTAGAATGGCAAGAGGGAAAACCGAAAAGAAACACACAAAGGAGGGAGCTAAGAAAGAAGTCTGGCTGATCATTGGTTAAGATAGAATATTTGAGCTGTATCTAAACACAGTGAGTTCTCAGACAGCCTTCCAGGTTAGACTGCATGCTGTCAAGATGGTGTAATTCAAGCCTGGAAAACTGTCATAGCCAAGAGGAGGGTAAGGAGATAGGATGGCTTCTATGATTTTGATGTGATCAGAGTGTCCCCCAGGGATTCGTGTGTCAAAATTTTGTTATCTGCTCTGAGACTTTGAGAGGGTAGGGCCAGGTGTGTGAGACACCCAGGTTACTGTCCAGACACATAGAGCCCAGAATGGTGGTTAGGGGATGGATGTATCCATGCTTTTCCTTGTCACAGGCTCCATTCTCTCCTACTCAGGAGAATGTACACTCCCAGCTGTTTGCTGTGCTCTCCAAGCAACAGGTCAATCACAGCTATCTCAGACACTGATGCTCTGACAAAACCACTACACACTGCATAAGTTTAAGAGTAGATATTTATTTCTCACAGTTCTTGAGGCTGGAAAGTCCACGAGGGAGTAGAGAGTTTGGTGTTTGGCCTGTTTTTCATATTTGGCATCAAAGATTCCTCAAATTGTGAAAGAGTGAAAGGGGGAAAAGGTCATAGCTACCTCCTGCTTCGATCACTTGTATGATACCCAAGGCTCATTCTCAAGAGCTAATTTAACTACTTCCTGGAAGCCCAACCTGTGCATACTATTGTGTATTATCCTAGGTTCTACTTAATTAATTTAGTTAAGTGCCATTCAGCTCCATTCCTCAGAAGCAGCCACACCTGATGGAGTATTCCTGTCCTCTATCTGGCCCTAAAGAAAAAAGGCTGTGCCCACATGCTTGACTCTTAAATGAGAACTATACTGGGACAAAAGCAGGGTAGGGAAAAGTGTATGGAGGCAAACACAAAGGATGGCATTGGAACAGGGCTGGTGTCGACAATGTAATTGATTGTATAAAGACTGTGTGGAGCTAATATATGTGCAAGAAAAAAGAGTTACACAGTATAACTAAGCATCTGCTCTTTCACACTGGGATTCAGATTTGCCTGAAAAATGAACTAGGACTACACCTAAAGGTGGTGCTATGGCCCTGTAGTCTGCTGCACCCTTCGTCATCAAGCAGAGATATGCCCATTGCTGGTGACAGCTTGAAGCTCTCTATAGGGACAAAGTCAGCAAGGTAGAAATAGCACTGAGAAGTAACTCAAGAGTCATCTTGGCCACAGCATAAGTAGAATTTTGCCAAGTGTTTAGACTGAGGAACAGGTCATTGTATTTTCTCCCTAGATTTAACACAGGATAAACCATCTTGTGCTAGGTGTAGTAGTTATCAGGTATGTATATAATTATGATCTCCCAGGTATTACCCCCACTAACTTGCCAACCTGTCCCTATTCATTTTCTCATTTCATTCTAACACGTGTCAACACAGGTTTGAGTTATGGTTATGGTGTCACTTCCAGGATTAGAAGAATATTCATATATAGTTTATTATGCTGGCAATTTGAGGAAATTTGTTATAGTAGCAATAGGAAGCTCATACCTCTAGTCACCCTGGAAGGAAGCACAAAGTATTACTATGCTCCAATAATGTGATGCTGAAAGGCCCAGAAGGATCAAGGGACAATCAGAAGCTGCCTTGTTTTGTGCAACACTAGAAGAATCATTGGCTGCCCAAGGTTGATCACAAGAGCCAGGGATTCCAGCTGAAACTCCTGTGTCATTGGCTAGTGCATGGGGCTGTGGCCAGCAAACCTCATGGGCATCTCAAAGCCTGGAGCCCCTCTGGGCCAGACACAGTCACCACCACAATTTAAAGCACAAATGCCACCAAAACAGTCTTACCCTGGAGTCTGGCCACTGTTTGACATGGGTTTGGGCCACTCTGGGTCAGTGGTGGGGGCCCATAGGAGGTGATCATAGCTTGGGTATCTCACAGCCAGCATGAAATTGGCATGTACGGGTCTTTGAAGTGAGAAACCAGGGTCCTTCAGAGCAGTACCGAGTCTGGCTATTGCCCTAACAAGGGAAGAAGAGAAAGGAAGGATTTCTGTGTTTTGTACCTAATCAAAGGGGCAAGTGATATGACCAATGTTGAGACACAGCCATTCAGGGCAGACACAGGCCCAGCTGTGAGGGTCTTCTTCCAGCAGGATTGGATCCCAATGCATATTCTCTACTTTCCTTGACCCAGCCCTAGCATCTGAATAAACCTTCCAGGGGCCTGAACATCATGGTGGTGGGGGCAAAACTCTGAATGAAGTTAGAATGGGCACAGTTCCTAGGCATTGTCAAATAAAGGGCACTGGGTACACTGGTTTCTGACAGAGGGGCGGGACTTCCCCTCTGCTCATTTTTGGCCTAGAATAGGAGTCTGATTCTGCTCTGTCTTATGCTGTCTTGGTTGCTGTCACCCAGCAGCCGCAATATCCTGTTAAGTCTTGAGGTTACTGCCCCTTACATCATGATCCTCCTGTTTGCCAGCACTGATGGAGATGCTGCTGTAGGACCCGTTGCATGTGTCCCTGGGTGAACATGAGTTGTGGCCTCAGAAGTGCTTCTCTTGGAATGACAATCCTTTAAGCTATCTCGAGTAGGATTCTGGGGTGGGACTAAAATTGCCCAGTCAAACCAGGAGTGAGGAGAGAGTACAATATTCTGGCAAGTACACACTCAGTGCTGCTGGTGGCAATAAAGGGGCCAGAACAGCCTGGCATTCTTGCCTCGTGCCTTCTCTGCATCCTCACATCAGAATGGTATTATGGACAGGGGACCCTGAGAATGACACTGGTTGAGCCTGCACTTTGTCTTTCCCCAATATCATGAGCCAGTATACAAGGAGCAAACTACTGGAGTCCTTGCAGAAAGCGTATATTTAGATATAAAGTGGGTTCCACAAATACAGTAGCATTTCAAGAGACAACTGGCAGCACTGTGCCTTGAGAAGGGTCTTCCAGCTCTCTCTCCCTGGCATTGTGACTGGTGATGGAGCCAGTTCCCAACTTGGAATGAAGTGACAGAAGAACTTGATCTGCACAGACGCGAGGCACCTTAGAGGAAACAGCAGGGTAAAATGTCTGGGGCACACAAATGTATGCATTGGGGGAGAAAGGCAAAGGCAACCCTGACAACCACAGTGCACCCTACGCTGTCCTCCCATCAGCCCCTGCCCAGCCATACTCACTGTGTCACTGCCTCACTTATGGTCATTTATCAGTGCAGTCCTCTGTGGGGGAGAAAAAATATCAGAGCATGCAGGTGACAGACAGTCAGACAATCAGGTATCTTAGTGTCAAGACTCCTGCACTGCAT
>RJWT010034145.1:0-13746 GCA_004365215.1 Cuniculus paca
TTTTTTTTCTTTCTTCTTTATATCTTTTAGATATTAGTCCTTTTCTGAGGAGTAGCTGTAAAAAGTTTGTTTCATTCTGGGGGTTGTCTCTTCACTGTGTTTGTGTGAGGTTGTTTTGTTTTGTTTGTTTATCTGTTTATTTGTTTTTCCTGTGCAAAAGTTTTTTAATTTGATGTGAACCCAGTTGTTGATTCTTTGTAGTATTTCATGTGAAATCAAGGTTTTATTCATAAAGTCTTTCCCTACACTATGTCTTCAAGAGCTTTACCTAAGCTATCTTACTGTAGATAAAATGTTTGTTTTTATATTTTGATCTTTGATCTATTTCAATTTTAGTTTAATGCATGGTGAAGGATACGAGTCTGGGTTTAATCTTTGGCATGTGGAAAGCCAGCTTTCCTAGCACCACTTACTAAAGAGGCTATAATCCTTCCAGTGAAGGTGTTTGGGCCCTTTGTCAAAGATAAGGTAGCTGAGTGTGCTTGGAGTTGTTTCTGCATATTTTACTCTGTTCATTGAACCTTGAGTCTGTTTTTCTTGCCAGTACCATGCTGCTTTTTATCATTGTAGCTTTATAGTATAGCTTCAGAACAGAGACTGTGATGCCTCCTGGCTTCCCACTGTTGCCTAGAATTTGTTTTGCTATTCTGGTTCCATATTAATTTTAGGATTGTTTTCTCTAGTTCTATTGGTATTTTGATTGGGATTGCATTAAATCTATATAAGAGTTCTGAAAGTATGGCCATTTTCACTACATTACTTCTGCCTATCCAAGCACAGGGTGCATCTTTTCATTTTCTGATATCCTCTTTGATCTTTTTCAGAGTACTGTAGTTTTCAATATAAAGGTCTTTTACTTCCTTTGTTAGAGTGAATCCTAAGTATTTCCTTTTTCTTGAGGTTATTGTGAGAGTTGCTGTTTCTTAAATTTCTTTCTCAGTGAGTTTATTTGTATATAGAATGCTATTGATTTTTAAGTATTGACTTTGTATCCTGCTACACTGCTGAAAACAAAACAAAAAAATAGTCTTTCATTTCATGATCACCAACCTCAAATCTTTCTTCCAGATCTGATAATCTATCTTCACATTGATTGATTCTGCTGCATATACTTTCAGTAAGGTTTTTAATCTCCTGGTTATCTGTTGAATCTGTTTTATGGAATTTAGTTCTTCCCCAGGATCCTGTCTCTTCGGCTTATTATGGATAAAAGGTTGCGACTTGTTAGGCCTAACACCCAGTTCTTTGGTCCTTGGCTATTATATTGAGACTCAGAGCAACTTCAGGCTGGCTTCATCTCAGGGCTCCAGGGTTAACCTGCTGTAATGACTGTGTGAGGGACCCACCTCCCTCCTTCTTTTCTTCCCCAAGTTGTTATTTTCCAATGTCTGTATCCTGAATCTTGGAAAGACTGATTTGTTGCTGCTTACTCCACTGGTATCTTCCAGAAATCTATTCTGACCTTTTTATCACTGTTTTCCTTTAATGGGAAACAGAGGCTATGGGAGATTAAGTAATTGTGAGGAAGAGTTAGAAATTAGCAGCAATATCTCAAATTTAAACCTGACTTACCTAATTTTACAGGTTATTAACCCAAGAAAAAGATTGAAGACTTTATGTATGGAACTCTGTTGAAGAAATTTTGGTTCTTTTCCTCATGACCCAAGTCTAATCGATGCAGATTTGTTGTACAAAGGAATTTAGAGGCTCCTTCATGAGAAGACACATACAGGATAAAATGTTAAAATGTTGGGGAAGTAAAAAGGATCAAGATGTGATCTGTTTATGTGCCAATTCCCATAATGAATGTGTTTATATGTATCACAAATATATACTATTAAAAAAGGGAAAACAAAATAAAACAAAAAATGCCATTATGACTTATTATGGAAAAGGATTGGACTAACAATGGAATAAAAACTGTTCCAAAAGTTTTATTATGAAGAAATGTTTCTTTATTTTTAGAATGCTTAAAATTTATGCTGTGACAAAAGTAAACATAGTCTTGACTATGATTAACAATTGTGCACTCAGGTATTTGCTAACATAAGTTAAAAGTTTATGTCACATAAAAACCTGCACATAAATGTTTATAGGAGCTGAAAAGAGATCCAAATATGTCACCTCCAAATATGCCACTTTGGCATAAGACTTATTATAGAGCTGAAGGCAGTTAAGTAGCAGACATAGGAGGAATTTCCCTCCCTCTTGTGAAGTCATTCTTTATCTGCCTTCCTATACTAAATGGGGAACAACCTTTAACATAAGAAGTAGAAAGTCAGCATGAAGATGAATCTGCATAAACAAACCTTACTAAAATACCACTTGTCATCCATTGTTTTCCCATTTATTTATTTTTCCCTAGTTTACCTTCCTTAAATGTCAAGCTCCTTTCCTTTGTTTTGTCACATCACACAGGTTATAAAGGTACATCAGTGCCAGGTCTAAATGGCTCTGCAGGTTTTTATTTCTTTTTTCTGAAGCTCCTATGTGTGTGAAAGTATAAATGGTCCCTGGTTGATATTGGTTTGATTTATTGCTTTTTTATGATGATTTGAAAGTGATATCAATTCACAAGAAACCATACTTCAAATTTTTATTTTTTCCCAGTCTATCTGTAGCATGATACTCTCCTGGTGCTGGGCGAAGGCAGTGAATTGCAGCTCCCAGTCAGGAAGTAATGACGCCAATGCTGTAGCATTCCTATTATTCAGCAATTAATTTCAATTCAATGCTCCAAACATTCTTCATGCTTAGTGTGCTTTCAACTGTGTATAGTAGAGGTGAATACCTTTATAATCATTCTGTTTTTCAACTTTGAAACAGTATTCAATAAATTATGGAGATAATTTAATGCTTCATTATTAGTAGGATTTGTGTTAGATTATTTTGCCAAATTGTAAGCCAGTGTAAGTGTTCTAAGCCTGTTTAAAGAAGGTTGGGCTGGCCAGCGATATACCTCAGTGGCCGAAGTGCCTGACTGGCAATCGCAAGGTTGTGAATTCCATCCCGGTACCCCCCCCCAAAAAAAAGGTTGGGCTAAGCTATGATGTTTGGGAGGTTTAGGGTTAAATATTTTCAATTTAAAATGTGTGTTTATGTGTGTGTGTTTTGCTGGGGATTGAGCCTAGAGCCTTTACACTGAGCTACATACCCTGACATTTTCTAAATTAAAAAAAAATTTTTTTTTAAATTTTGAGACAGGGTCTCACCAAATTGCAGTGTTAGTGAATTGAGCCCAAGCTGGGTTCAAACTTGCAATACTCCTGTCTCAGCCTCCAAGAATGCTGGAATTACAGGTATGTGCCCTACACTGTCTGGCTTCAATTTATAATTTTTTTTATTTAATGGTGAATTTATCGAGGTGTAACACATTTTAAGAGGAGGCGCAACTATAAACATTTTCTACTATTAATCTGTCTTTTGCTAAATTTGTAGGCTCTTTCACTAAAAGGGTAGAGAACAATGTTTTCTTTCTCTTATAGCTTAATTGATAACTTCCAAAATCAAAAGCAACCATGATGTACATTAATAGCTGAATGAATAAACAAATTAGCATATTTATACAATGAAATTTTATTTAGTGATAAAAAGAAATGAGTGATACATACAAATTTTCATCTATCTGTAAAAATATATGGAAGAAACAGTACATATGGCAAACAAAAGAAAACACTCTAAAAGGTGACATACTATATGATTCTAACTATATAACATTCTGGAAAAGACAAGAGTAAAAAGATCAAAGGTTGCCAAGGGTTTGATGGTTGTGATGCTGTGGTTTAGATAAATGTTCATGTGTTAAAGCTTGGTCATCAACCTGCGGTGCTATTAGGAGATGGTGGGAATTCTGGGGCGTGGTGGAAGGAAATTAGTTCTTGAGGGAGGTCTTGAGACATGAGCCCCCTGCCTCTCCCTCTCTCTCCTTCCCTCCTTCTCTCTTCCCTCCTTCTTCTCATGAAGTGAACAGGCCTCTCTTTCTATGCTGGTCCTTCCATGATGTACTGTTGCTCAAAGCAACAGGGCTAAGCAACCATGGCACTGAAATCTTGAGCCAAAATAAACCTTTCCTCCTTATAAGCTGTTTATCTTAAGCATTTTATTATAGTAACAGCTAACTAAACAAATCTAGAAACCTCATATAAATTAAATCACACATATGTACACATTTGTGTCAGCTTTTTTCATCCAACATTATGCCTGTGAGATCCATCTGTATCATTTCATGTAATAATAGGGGCTCAATCTTTTTCATTGGTACTCAGTATCTTATAGGATGAAAATACCAAAGAATCCATTATATTTCTGGTGAACATTTAGGTTGTTTCCAGGTTTTTGCTTTCATGAATAAATTTGCTGTGTACATTCTTATATACACCTTGTTGTTGGTGTATACATCCATTTCTCTTGTATATATAATGTCTTAGTTACTTTTCTTTCCTTGCTGAGACAAACACCTGACACCCAAAGTGAAGCAAAGAAAGGTTTATTTAGCTTACAGTTCTGGGGATTTCAGTCCATACTCAGCTGGTTCCAAGGCAGGGTGATGTGGCTGAGGGGCACCCATTCATGGTGGCTGCAAGTGGCAAGAGTGAACCACGCATAAAGGGAAAAGAATGCCCCCATTCCGACCTTACATTGTATGTCGGCTCCACCCCTGGGCAGGTGCAGAACTCACGCGGCCAATCCCAGCACTAGACAACGAATCAATCATAAATGTTACATTCAGCTGCTTCCATGACTACATGAGGCTGGGGGCGGGGCATCTGTATACCAACCTTAACATATAATAGGAGTGAAATGCTGGGTCATAGATACATAAGTACTGACATTGTTTCAAAATGATTATATAATTTAAATCTCATTAGCAGCATATGAGGGTTACAGGTGCTTCACATCTTCATCAACTTTTGCTATTATCTCTTAAATTTTACTCATTCTGGTGAATGTAGGATGGTATCTAATCTGGTTTTCATTTAGATCGGCCTAGTGAGTAGTTTCCTATTTTTTCCATATAATCATTGCTCATTTAGTTCTCCAGCATAAAGTTCTTGCTCAAGGCTTTTGCTGATTATTCAAGTTAGGTGTCTATCTTTTCATTGGTTTGTAGGAGGTTTTTAAAAAGTAAATTCTGAATGCAAGCCTTTTGTTAGACATTACAAATATCTGTTTTTCTCCTGGGACTTACCTTTTCACTTTTAATGACATGATGAAAAAATGTACTTAAATTTGAAGAAAATATTTGTCAGTCTTTTGTTTTATATTTAGTGCATTTCTTACACTGCCTGGATCTTTTCTTATCCAAAATCATAAATATATTATTCTCTTTTCTTCTAGAAGTTTTAATTGTTACTTTTGAATCTATAATCCATATCTAACTAACTTTATATATGGTGTGAGGTATGAGTCAAGATTCACCCCCCATAGATATCCAAGTAGTTCAGTAACATTGACAATTCCCATTTTTTCCTCCCTGAAGTGATTCTTTATTATAAATCAGATGACTGTTTGTGTATTGGCCTTGTTCCTCATTTATTTTATTTTATCACTCTGTCTTTGTGCCAGGGCTACACTGTCTTAATTATACAGCTTTATAAAAATTATTTTTGTCTTAAACTTGTAATTCTAGATTGTCCACATTGTCATATATTTTAGAAACAGTCCTAAATAAATACTTCTTTACATTTTGTACCAATAAGTTGTGGCTAGCAGGTTTTCTAGTTTTTATTTCATTTTACCTCTAAAGTTGTTTATATTTAAATAGTTTTATAAGCTTTTGAATGAACAACAGTTGTCTCTTACTCTAGCTTTTTCTACCCCTCAGCCCCTTTTCAAGAAACAACTCTTTCCAAATAGTTTAGCTTTCTTCTGATATTTAATTTCGTATTTCTCAGTAGTATAATTTTCCTTACTATTTATTTTCAGCTTTAAATATTAGCTACTAAGTTACACTGTAATATAACTTAGGTCTGTTACATTTTCTGGTCAATATTCATTAGTTACATTATTCTTTCCTTATAAATATTATTCATAGGAGTCTTTAATACCTTCTCATTTTCTTTGGGGTTAATAATCACCTCTTTTCCTTCATGTTTTTAGTTTCTGGCTTTTAGCCTTATTTGAATCCTCTACTTTCAGAGGCAATTGATACCTTCAATTACTGAGATTTCCTTTGGTTTTGTAGCAGGCGTCTGCTTATTTCTGTACTTATCTTGGAGGCTTCTTCACCTGTTGTGGTTTGTGTCTGGGTGACCCGCTAAAGCCTCGTGCAGTCATAGAGGCTGCTGAGTCTAGTGTTTGTGATTGGTTTGTTGTCTAGTGCTGGGATTGGCAGTGTGAGTGCTGCACCCACCCAGGGGCAGGGAGCTGGCATACAATATGAGGGAGGGAATACAAACTTTTCCCTTTTTCCCTTTTGCTCTTGTCACTTGCAGCTGTCATGAATGGCTACTCCTTAGCCACATCACCTTGCCTGGGAGCCAGCTGAGTATGAACTGAAACCTCCCAAAACTGTTAGCTCAATAAACCTTTCCTTCCCTAATTTTGGGCATCAGGTGTTTTGTCTCAGCAATGAGAGAAAAGTAAACAAGACACCACCTAGAACCTATTTCAAGCTGTTTCTAGTTCAAAGATAATAACTGCTCATTTATCTGATTTCTATCTTTCAAATTTTTACTGGCATTTATTTTCTGTTTTCTTTGTGCTTATGGCTTTATAAATTGTTTGCATTTTTATGATATTCCTAGTGAGGTTTCTGGAGGAAAAATAATAAATACTTTGACTCAGTTTGCATTTTAATCAGAAGTTAAGTAGCCAATATTTAAGAATTTAAAGAAGTCAACTGTTTTTCTGAAAATAGAGTGACTAGCTTTTGGTAAGATGTTTCTAAAAGAGAAATAAGAATTTCTACTTTTCGACTGTTTTTCTAATAGCTGATCAGTAAAATGCCGCTACTTAACATTTCCCTTTTGGAAATACAATAGAATGGAATGGGATTCAAGAAGTCAGTCATTGCCAAGAAAATATTTTATAACTGACTTTCTGGTCATACTTAGGACCAAATTCTCACAAGGAGGTGATAATATTATAATATAAAACTGTTGTCCTGGATTTGTTTGCTTATTATTGTAGGGAAGTACAGAATAAATAAGAGGATATGATCATTATTTATTTATTTGGTACCCAGAATTGAAGTCAGGAACTCGTGCTTGCCAGGTGGGTGCTGTGCCGCAGAGCTACATCCCTGGCCTTGCATGTTGCACTTTCTGCCAACACGTGGCCTGTTGCTCTTCTTCATATGATTAAGATACATACTAGAGGCATATCAGTGGAAACATTTCTGCAAAATATCAATATTTTCAAACTGAGGCAAGTGATTTAATAGCCTAAGAAAACATATTACAATTGTGAGAAAAGTTCAAGTTTGTATTTTGCAGTGGACTAAAGGACAGATCCCTTTTATTTTTATATATAAAATATTCTCCTAAATACAATCCTCAATTAGAAACCATACTCATAAGTGAAATAAATTAGACTTGCATGTGTAAATACCATATTGTCTCACTAGTGTAAAAAACTGAAAGAATAAAGAAGATCCAAGTTACCATAGATACAATAAAAGGGAAAGCAACTGCGCAAAGGGAAATTTTATTGTTTAATGAATCTTGCATGCCTGTATCTGGTAGCCTGAGCAATTACTCTGAGGATAACAATATGCAATATAACAACCATTATTAAATTCCTGTCATCCTGTTTTGAAATCCTTTATTGCCATTTTATGTTGCTGTCATCATTTTGCTTTTGTTGTTGTTTTTTAACTGTTTGTTTGCTTTTTGATTTTTCTGGTTTTTTTCTCTTTAAAATAAAAAATAAAATAAATAAATAAATAAATAAACACAATCCCATAAAGTCATACAAGATTAAAACATAAAATTTTGCCTAAAATTTCACAATGAAAATTATGCTTTGTTTTAATTTCTTACCCTTGAGAAACAGTGGAATAGGATTATGAATCTTTATAAACAAGAATAAGTATTCCTTAAGCCTACATGAAGTGCCAGGCTTTGTCTTGACCTATAGGGTTGGAGTAAAGAAAATTCCAGATATTTTAAAAATGTTGTTGAAAAATAAATTTAAGAATTGAAAGTTTAAATAATATAATAAGATACAAATAATACTTTAAAGACAATTATAAATATTAATCAGACTTAAAAAATTCCTTTGGAATCAGTAGATCATCTATATGTTAAAGAAGAAGGTTTTTGAAAAGCAGAAAAAAAATCCAGAAAGATAAATTAAGTGAACTTATGGGACTTAGATGCTACACTAAAGTTTTAGAACTTGGTTTTGTCAAAAATGTTTAATTTTAACCTTAAGTGGAAAAGTGGCAAATATTGAGAAGATGAATCCTTTAGCTTTGTGCAGATGGGACAAAGAACTTTAGGTATTGAGGTGGTTAAAAGGCTACTGACAGTTTCTCAGATGGTTTAGGTCACTTTTTGGACATAGATGGATACCTCCACACCAAATTTGGCCTCAGTTATAGATAGATGATGCTACACACACTAAGAGGACATAAAAAGGTTTATTACTCACATAATAAAGCTTTCTAGTGAAAGTAGGGAAAATTTCCATGCAGATCCAAAAATGGCCGGAGAGAGAGAAGGGTGACTGGCTTAGATTTTATGGTGATTAGGCTGTAGGGCTGGGATGAGAGTTCCTTCATGTGGACTGGAGCTTGGACAATTAGAGCCTCCCATTGATGCAAAAGAGGAAATACCGAGGCTTTCTTATCAGCTTGCCCAAAAGTGGGGCAGAGGAAAAACAGTGATGTGACTTGAAAGCTTTCAACAATTAAATGGGGAGCCAGATAATTACACAAATACAGAGTAAGAGTGATAATGTGCCAAATGAGGGTGCTACATTAAAATAAATGAACTATAAGCCACTATCTGATAGAAACAGCTTTATGGGAGGCAGCTCTCCAAAAGAATGGATTTTTGGAGGATGAGAGTATAGAACATTTAATTTACGGGCCCCCTGAGGACTTTTGAAATGTCAAAGACAAGGTCTCTAGGGTTTTAAAATAAACAGCCCAGCAACTTTTGACCCTTTGTTCACTGCATTTCTTTTAAAAACATTCTAATATATTGCTTATGCTATGAAGAAAGGGTTTTTTTTTTTCTTTCAACAAGTACAAAGCCAATGGAGATTGTTTCATTTGGGACCAGAATTGTACATTTTTTTGTTCGATCAATTTTTTTGAGACTAAATTATATGTTCTCCACTTCTGCATGTAGTAATGGTCATTCAGGGAACTTGCTTAAAATGCCCATTACTGCTTTCAATTCCAGATACTCTGGATGAGGAATCTTGGACAAAACTCAGGAATGTGTGTCCTTACAGAGGTTTCCAGTGGACATTGCCCTGCATACCATACCCAATACTGCTTCAAGTATGAAAAAGGCTTCTGGCGAAGTCTAACACAATCACAGTCAATAAGAAATTGACTGCTTTGCTAGCTTTTTTCCTGCTTAATGTTTTAACATTTATACCTATGAAATTTAGGAAAACAAAACTAAGAACCAATACTACACTTGCGTTTAGGAACTATTCAGAATTTAGCAATGCCCGAATGTTTGCTCCGACGAATATTTTTTTCTAATTTAAATTTCACAAAGTCAAATTATTGCCACATTACAGTGTAGAAAATTGAGGCTCAGCAAGATTACATGACTTGCCTAAGTAATACAGCTACTAAGTGGGAAAGCCAGATTTCAAATGGAGTTTTATCTAAATCAAACTTGTGTTAGTAAGTATGACACTCTGTACTGCCAGGAGCCTGGTACTAGTTTTCCAGTCTCACTTGAATGGTGATGGGGTCCCATGGCACTCAGAGGAGTGGAAAATTGAGGCAGCTGCCCACTTAGTTTTCTCCTGTATTTGACAGTCAAATAACAGATGTCGATCTGCTGTTTAAGTGTCTCTGCCTCCCAAGATAGAAACTTTTTCGTGACTGACATCTTAGCATTTTCCATAAGCTTCTCTGATACCCAAGCTTTGTTGGTTGTTTCCCTGTACACACAATTTTCTGGTTTATAATAATGCTTTCTGGACTTGGTACTTCCATGAGGCTGAGAAGACTTAGGGTGCCTGGCAGAGCGTGAATGAGAGAAGGTCACATTCCTTGGAGGTAGAAGGTGTATCCAGGCCCCAGGTCATACAGGACTTAGAGAGTACAGGTTAGAAATTTAATTTTTAGTCTAACTATGATTGGAAACAAATGGAACATTTTAGACAGGAGACTTAATGGTCTGCTTTTATATTTTCAAAATATCTTTTTGGTTAGTATGCAAAGGATAAGGGAAAACAAAAGTTGAAGTGGAAAGTTGAATAAGAAGTTTATTTTACTCTCTGAATATCTTAAATGGATAAAAGTTCCTCATGAATGAAAAGCAAACAAAAGCGTTATAGAATGAATGTTTGTACTCTCTAAAAATTCAGATGTTGAAATCCTAACTCCAGATGTGATAGTGTTAAGAGGTAGGGCTTTGGAGGGATAATTAGATCAAGAGGGTAGAAACTTCATAAATAGGACTAGTATCATATAAAAGGTATTCCAAAGGAATCTCTCTTCTCTCTACCATTTGAGGATACAAGAAAAAGATGGCTGTCTGTAGACCAGAAAAGCAATTCCTCCCCAGATCTGTTGGCCCCCTGATCTTTAACATCCTAGTCTCCAGAACAGTGAGAAATAAATGTTTGTGGGTTAAGCCACCCAGTCTATGGTACATTTACTATGGTACTTCAAACTGGCTAAGAGAGGATGAAATTATATTTTTAGGCTAGGTAGAGCAGAAACTCAAATAAAAATCCTAGAAGTTTCCCTGTGTCTTCCTATAAGTAAGTTTGCAGAGACAGTATGAAGTAATGGGAGATAAAATCAGAATTTGAGCATTTTCAGATTTTGCTTTTTATGTTCCTTTTGATTCCTCCAAAATCCCCCAAATATCCTACCACTATACACACTTTAGTAGTGTTGATTGTAAAACCCTACATAGGAGGTAAGAGGATGATCTCCACAGGAAATTACATATATAAATGTGTTACTAATAGAATTGAAGAAAAATACTTTTCTTGGTTATAAATAAGAACCCAGCTCTAAAGTCATTCTCCAGCACTCAAAGCACCTATGGAATGTCTTAAAGTGTTTACACCCTCTACCATGCCAGAGGACAAGTTTCTATTCATCCAAGGTAACATAATTGAAGCTGCCTACGACTAGAGCAGAATGCTGGTTTCATAGATGCGATGTTTTCCCTTATATGCTGCTTAGCACTCCTTTGATTGCAAATGGCAGAAACCCAACTTGGATTGTCATAAGGGAAGAGAGTATTTACTTTGAGGATAGAAGTGTGTCATGGTAACTATCAGAAAGATGGCTGGGTCTCTGGAAAACTGGAATTAATTTCCTAAAAACTTCCTCTGACTCCTCACATACAGGAGTTAGAATAGCTTTATCTGTATGACAGAAAACATGGCTGTTAAAATGTCTCAGAGCTCTCACCACTTACAAAAAGGGAAATGATGTGGTCCTCTCAGTTCCAAATTCAAGAATCTAAGAGGAATTTTTTTTTTTAGTCCTACTCGAGTAAAGGTCTTACTCTGGGAAATCATTTGGGATAGAGGAGGGTAGCATTACTGGCCCACAGAGAGATCTCTACTGTACTGTGGAGATAGACAAGAGTGAGGTGGCCCTCCTTAGGAGAGTTGAAGAAGGATTATTTCCCTCAAGAGTCTCCAATGCTAGATAGAAAGGTCCTGGGTAAAATGTTCCATAGATGTCCACTATGTGAGAGATTTTATATATGTAAAAATTGATGGAAACTAGTTCAAATCATTAAATTGATCACCAAGCTAAACAACCCAAAAGGAAGAAAACAATCCATCTGAAGGGATATGTGAAATCCAATGAATAACGAACAAAGATTGGCATTGTGTTTTCTGTTGACCATACTTGGGTAAACCATTTCAGAGGAGTAGTTCTTCTGCCTTTAATACATAGCATGCCAATTCCCATAAGTTAGGTTTTTCCACAGTAAAATAAAATATTTATTTAACTTCATGGAACAAAGGATCTCTTAACCTCTCCCCCTTCCTCTGCCTCAGTCTGCTGTGTGTGTGAACTTTGAAGTAAGCCCATTAGATGATGTGGGAGGCAATGGAGTACATAATACCACATGCTTAATGTGAACCCATATCCTTCATGGTTTATTCTGAGGAAAGGATCCATTGTCCTAGGTTTTCCAAAGAAATATAATTAACATATATATATTCATATATACAGATATATATATATATACAGATTATATATATATGAAAAAATCTATACATGAATATGTGAGATTTATTTTAGGGAATTGGCTTACATAATTGTGGAGGCTTGGTGAATTCAAACCTATCAGGTTCAAGACTTAGGAAAGAGTTGCACTTTCAGTCTGGTAGCAGTCTGATGCCTTCTCCTTGGGAAGACCTCAGTCTTTGTTCTATGAAAAACTTTAAGTGATTGGATGAAGTCCATCCATAGTATAAATAGTAATCTGCTCCACTCAAAGTATATTGATTTAAATATTAATCTCGTCTAAGGAACATCTTTACAGACACATCTAGAAAAATGTTTGACCAAAAATCTGGGTAACAAGACACATCCAAGTTAACACACAAGGTTAACTGTTACCATGGTGAAGTGGTGGACTATCAGACACAACTAAAGGACCTGAGAAGTGCAAATCTATGAAGACAGTCTCATGTCAGCCTGAGAAACAGGAGTATGGTGTTTCTTACAGTTCCAGTATCTGGAAATATTTACAGTATAATTATACCAGAAGAGGGAAAGAACTGTGACAGGGAGACAGTTGGTGGAAAGAAGTCCCTCTTAAGGACTGCATTAGGAACATTTCATGGCATGGCAGTGGGCTCCAGAGGTTTTAGAGTGAGCATGTGGATGAACAACAAAATCTTGAGAGTCAGGAGTGACAGTGGTGGTGGTAGGGATGTCTTTGGTTGGCACCAAGGGGGAGCAATCACTTGTTGCTTTCATCTGGGCGACACAGGAAGACTATGACCTTTCTAGGCTGTGCAACATTGAGCTAGAAGGATTTTTGCAATGATCCTCAGAGGCCATATACAGATATGGAAAATGTAAGATAACCTAGGAAAGAACATTTCTACCTTAGGGCACATACAAACAACAATATACTACTTTTTCAAGCCAACATTTCAATGAAACTATTGTCTAACTTTCTTTGTTTCTGTTATTTTTGTTGGCATGGGGAGAGATTGACTTTACAAGAAAAATTATACAGCGAGGTTTATTGTAGTTGTCATCTTGTACTCTTCTCAAAACAACACTCCATTTATGTAAGATCCTTAGTAAACAATATGGTATTGATTGAAGATTTTTGACTGAGGAATTGAAAAAGAAAAAAAGAAAGCAGTTTCTATAGCATACACAGAAGAAAGTTTCTTAGTAAATATCCCCAATAAATGTTTTTCTCTCAAGTCTTTGTGGTCTTGGTTACCTCTCTTTTTCTCTGGTACTTAGCCTTTTTGTCTCATACCTGCCCTTTCTTGAATATTTATCTCCCTCCCTCCATGTCTATTTTTTTTTCTTTCTTATGAACAGCGGTTTTGTGCCATTCTAGCTCTATCTGCTTTCAGACAACATTCTGTATAGCTGACCTGAAG
>RJWT010034146.1:0-13735 GCA_004365215.1 Cuniculus paca
AGTAAGCAGCTTAAGGAGAAAAAGTCTTGAAGAACAACCATTGTGTAACTGCTGGAAAAAAATCACAGAGCCATGTGGAGTGAATCTCTATGGCTCCCTCTGGACACGGTCGAATCGCAGACTTGTTTTGTATGACAATGGCATTGGGAAAACTAAACGCAAGCCAGAAAAATCTTATTTAGTTGGTTTTAGAGTTTAAAAATTGAGACAGTTCCTCTGCATCTTTTATGGCAAACCTTCTAGAGCTTCAATGATGCAAATAACACATGTGCCTTAGGTTCACCTCCACTGCTCTTTGCAGAATTGTTCCCCTCACTATGTTGGCCAACAAGGCATTTGTCTGAGATGTCAATGAGCAACAATATTCCTGATCCTCACTGCATAGTGACTTTGACTCCTTTTCCATAATATCCTGTGCTTACCCCAGTACAATTGTTCAAATTGTTGTTGATATCGTTGTTGAGTTTTTCATGAGCCATTAACTATTTAGGAACACAGAATGTAGGAGAAAGTAGAACTAAATAAATAATAAATATTGAATGAATAACAACATTACTCTTATTTCTTATGGGGGAAAACTATAACATTCAATCTCAAGGATAAAAGTGTGATAGGAAAAGTAAAATTCTTTCAGAAAATTTTGGGAGCTTGAAATATTTAGTCTACCCTTAGTAGTACTGAAAGCCTAATGAAGCATAGATTTACTGGAAGGACAACTCACAGAATCCAATGGAGCTCAGCCGGGTATCGGTACTATAATGAGTCTCTCTCTCTCTCTCTCTCTCTATTTCTCTCTCTTCTGATTTTTCTCTTCTTACTGCAATCTACCTTTCCTTGAAGCCCACCAGATGGAAAACAGCAACTGACACTACCAAACTTCACACATAGTAAGTCAGTCCACCCAGTGGTTGCCTGAAAATCCCAAAGAAGCCAGGCACTGCTCCATTCAAGGTCAGATGCTCAATCAGAATCAGCCACCTTGGCTGGAGAAGCAGAGGTACATCACACATAGTGATGCCACAGAAGTAAGGTACATGGGAAATGGATGAGGCTTTAATGGGGAAAAGTTTTAGAAAGGTAGTCGATGCATATGTGGTAAAATGGAAAAGAGTGAGATACAGACTAAATTGTACAGTGTGAATCCATGTTAATTCCCTAAAAGTGTGCACAAAATATGTTTATGTTTCAATAAAAGAGAAAAAGTGTGAAAAGCTAATTGTCAGCTTTAGAGAAATGAAATGGATATATAACGCTATTAATTTTATTTGGGGTGTTTATTATTTGAATGGGCACAACAATCAAATATTACACTGTGATATGCATTCAAAATAAATTTATAAAAAACAAAAGAGTTGCTGGACCAATCATTCAATAGTAACTTATTACATTAGCATTTTTCTCCATCATTTAAGCTTAATAAAATTTGGAGAGAAAAAGAACTAACATTTTTTCTCCTACGTGGTATTCGTTAAATAGCAATTTTCATACTTTGGCTGCATTGATCCAGTTCATCAATATGAGATGATTCGCTAAACAGTCAGGAAGATACTCAGGCATATAAAGCGTCACATTATATATTTAAGAAAGAAATATATTGAAAATAGTAAAGCTCATGGATAGTACCAAAATTTCAGGATTTAAATTTCTTTTTCTTTCTTCCCCATTTTCTTAATCATTGGATCTCATCTGATTATATTTCAGATTCGATGCCTAGCTCTTTATATAACATATTAGCACCCAGGAACACTGTAGCTCAGCAGCAGTACATGATAGGCACCAGGTCACTCTTAGATTCTGTTGCAGAGATAAGCAGGGACTGAATGTGTGGTCCAGACCAGTGGTTCTTACTTATGGGAATTATCTGGGAGGCTTATTACCAATGCACACTCTGTGACCCCACTCTGAGATGACCATTCATGAACCAGCTGGATCGTAAACTTTGACTTTGTAGAAGTCCTTGGTGAGATGCATCCACCAAAAGTCCCTCTGCGATCAGGCTGACTAACCATCTGGTCAAAAGAAGTGGATTTATGGTCAGCTCTACCAACTACTAGCTTTATGATCATGGAGTAAGTTAGAAACCTTCCCTCAGCCAAGGAAATTGCAATCACATAAATAATACCCAGTATGGGATTTGCTGTGAAGATTGAATGGAGAAAGGTAAGCAGAGCACAAAAGACCATGCCTGGAACATAGGAGATGCCAATTATATGTAGCAATTATTAACACTAATTTGTGAACTCTACTAATGACTAAAAGCAAGCATCAGACCACAGTACCCAGGATCCAGGCCCATTAATTGTTGGTAAGCAATGGCCACAACCTCATCTCAAGAACATTACAATAGGGAGAATGAAACATGTCCAAGTCAGAGAAGGAATCAGGGTTTCAACATCCAGAAAATCAGCCAAGTGGATGAATGCCTGCAATTCTACATGCTGAAGCCCTTGAATGACAGTAAGGCACCAGGATAGAAAGAAGATTTAAGCTTCTCTTTTTCTTTCTTCCACATTCTCTTAATCATTGGGTCTCACCTACAAGAACCATTGAGCAGAATTACACAGATTTTTCCAAAGTAGAAGTTATACAGAAAGTCAAGAACACCTAGCCATAGCTGGGCATGGTAGTACATACCTATAGTTCCAACACTGGGAAGTTGAGGCAGAAGGATATAAGTTTGAGTCCAACTTGGCCAATTTAGAAACTTAGTGAGAGTTTGCCTCAAAATTTTAAAAAAGGCAAAAGTTATAGCTCAGTGCAAAAGCCCTGAGTTTAACCCTCAGTACTGCAAAAGAGGAAAAGACAAAAATGAAAAAGAAAAAAGGAAAGGAAAGGAAAGGAGAAAGGGAAAAGAAAATGGAAAAGGAAAGGAGGCAGATGAAGGGAAGGAGAAGGAGAGGGAGAAGGAGAAGACAAAAGAAGAGTAGAACAGAAGCATTCATCACAAGAAAAGATCTAGGAAACCAGGTAAGAATGGGACAAAATATGGCAGTTGTTAAATTCATGGGTACTTACAGCCAAACATATCTTAAAAGATGATATTCCAGCTATTTATTTGGCAGCTGGAAGGCCCCAGAAGATTTTAATTTTTCTGATTTAGCAGTGTGTGTTTTGGGGAAGAAAGAGAAACAGCTTCCATCCAACAGACAACTGTCCTCACCACTGCACCCAGTGAGCTCCTGTCTGCAGCATGCACGAGACAAGAAACATGAATCTGCTGAAACAGCTCTTGATTATGAGAATTTGGTGCCATTGTGCACAATTCCTGTGTCTAAAGAGGAGTGTTTTTCCACAACAAGGCCACAAAACATGTCAACCACTCGATCTGGTGTTCAGCTAAAGAAACAGCAATCCATTTCATACTGGAGAGAAACACCAGCTGCATTGAAATCCTGAAAGCCAGTGTGGCAGACATCACCCAGAGAACAGCAGAAGGATTTTCAAGGGGAGGTTTGACTAGGCAATTGACTACACTAATCTTCCTGGCCCGCTAATCTTCACATCTAACCCTGGAATACAATGTAACTTTGTTGTTTTGTTTTGGGGAACTCTCCAATGCTCATAACTTCTCCCAAGTAATAGCCACCACCCAAATGTGAGACAGACCTTATTTCTCTGCTTTACAGTTGAGGAGATGGAAGATCCAAGAAGCTGATGTACTAGGCACTCAGCTAGCAAGCAGAGTTTGGCTTCATTCCAGGACACTAGAGTTAAGTCTTCCTGTCCAAAACCTATTCCCTCGATCATATCTGAAAAATTGAAACAAAAATGCAGGGTGCTTCTTCTAGTATATTCAGAGCTACTTTTTGGTCAGTTGATCACACCAAACTCAGAGGAGAAACAGTGTATTCCTAAAACAACTAATGAAAGTAGTGGCCATACAAAAATTGAAGTTTTGGCAGAGGAAAGAGACAGGATTTGACTCAAAGAATTTTTAGTAAAAGCTATTGTCCCTAACCAAGGTGCCTTTTATAGGTAGATGGATTTAACTTTAGACCATACTCATAAGTGAAATAAATCAAACTCCCATGCAAAAACATTGTATTGTCTCTAGTGTAAGAATATGAAAAAGTAAATAAGATCCTAAATCTACAATAGATACTGTGAATGGGAAAGAAATTGCTCAAAAAGAAAGAACAACTGGGATGAGTGAAATGAGAAAAGAAGGAAGGGAAAAGAAAAAAAAAATATATATATATATACAAAAGATACCTAAGATAGTTATACTACTGATTTCTTTTAGATCATTGAAAAAAACCATGTTTATATTGTTTGATCAATTATGCATGCCTATATCTTGTAATGTGAGCAACTACTTTGAAGATAACAATATGTGATATATTAACCATTGTTAATTTCCTATTATCTTATTTTGAAATTCTGTATCATTGTTTTTATTTTTTCTCTCCTTAAAATTAAAAAAAGAACCAAGGTGGGGAATATATACACATATGTATTCATTCCAATATATACATGTATATTCGTATGTTGTAGGCATATATGAATATATTATTTCCATTTGCTATATCTGTATATGCATATATGTTAAAATCTATATTAAATATATAATTAGATAAGTGGCTAACTTCTCCTATATCCTTCTTACAGCTTTACATGCCTTCATCCATCATGCTTGCAGAGTTGTGATATTACATTAATTTGTCTTATCATTTGACTAAAACCATTTTTTTCACCACTTTGTAAGCTCCATGAGGGGAAAGATGAGCTTACTTTTGCTCACTACAATTGATTCCCCAGAATAGTTCTTGGCATATGGTGCATTAAAAATGTTTGTCAAAGGAATGAATAAAGTGTCATGGCACAGATTCTAACTCTGCCTACATTTTCTGAGTGTATTTCCAACTACAACACCAGATAGTTTCAAATACTAACTTATATTCTTTCTAATTCTCACTAATTATTTATGATGTGCAATAAGCCATTCTTCTTGACTTGGAAATTTAATATGCTTCTGGGGAAAAAGTGCTGCAAGTGGCCTTTTCTATCCCTGGACACTCATTTTCACAGCCTCCCCTCGTGTTCACTCTCTTTGTACTGGGTTATGTTCATCTCAGTTTTGGTCAAGCTTCCAGCTCAGCCACTTTCTGATTTACCACTGGGCCTCTGAGAATAGCTCTTCTTCACTACACTGTGAGATCAGTGAAGCAAAACCTGCCCTGGTTTGTCCTTTTTGCTAATTGGTACCTGTAGGATTTCAAAAGTAAGATGGTGGGCTATGGCTTCTGAATCCATTGGCTTCTAGCTGTTTCCGCTGGCCAAGAGCTTCCTGAATGACAAACGATACACCAGCTAACTTGCCTTCTTTGGCCATCTGTCTGTTGGCTAAATAACTAATCTTGGATTGACCAACTCATCACTTAGGCAGCTGGTGTTTTGGAGATTGACTGGGCTGAGCACTTCCGGTCTGGGTCCAAAATTGCCGGCCCACAAAAAAAAAAAAAGCGAATTTCACAGGCTTTGCATGTGTTTCACAGAATCACCATAAGGAAAAATACAGAAAAAGGAAAAAAATAATTGAAGACATAGATGGACTGGGCTATAGAACAAAAACTTTTCAGGCATGAGCCATTTTTATTGTTACCCTTTTGAGTTACATTTCATTATCTCTCCTTTTTCCTCTCTTTACTTCTTCTTTTCTAGCACTCTCATTATTATTTTTTCCTGAAGTTTCTTGTCTTATGTGCCATTCACCCAATATATAATTAGGACCAGGTGAGGGTAGCAAATTCAAATGCCTTTTTCAGGGACCATGGTGATAGTGTTCTTTTGGATGTTCAATATCAGGAACCCCTTCTTATGTCTGAGGATTCTTCCTCATTATAAAGCATAGCCATCACTCGCAAAAAAAGATTAAAGCCCAGGTAGTATTTTCCAGCTTCTTTTGCAGCCAGGGAATAATCATGTGACCCTAGCTCTGCAAATCAGACACATGCACCCAGAGATTGCATCAGTCTTAGAGGGAGCAGTCACTTCACAGTACCCCTTCCAGGGGAGATAGCCTCAGGGTCAGTGACTTGGGGCTGTAACCGGCATCATGCATACAGGGTGTACCATGCAGGTGCAGTGGGCCATGAGGTCTCTGCTCAGCAACCCAACTGGCCTGTTCTGATGGTCCCCATGCAATAGCAGGAGGCAGGGTGTCATCCTGACTGCTTCCCCTGCAACCCACCAGAATATACTTGCACACACTTTCTTCTTCACTGAAATTTGCCATTCAACATTTACTGCTTGCAAATAAGGGTCCAAGTATGTAGAGAGACCACTGAGGGATTGTAAGTGGATGAAACTAGATAAAAATTCTAAAAAGATGATACATCTACACCTCACGTTGTGTAAGAAGCTGCTGCTAAACCTTGTACAACATGAACCTTGTAATGCCAGATATTTGACTCTTTTTCTTTTTTATTTTATTTTGACTCTTTAATAGGAAGGTAAATTCAGATTTTTGTTTTTAGTGAAATTTCTTTTTGTGTGTTAGCAACTAGTTCACAAATCCGTGTGGACTAACCAAAATATGACTGAAAGCTGGTTTAGCTCCTGTAATACCCATTTGCAACCTTTTCAAGGTTCAACATGACTTTTAAGGAACACTGCACATATTTGTAACAAAGATTTCATGGTAGCTGGTCCTCCATGCCACATGGGCTCTACATTTCACAGTTACTTCATAGCTTTACTAAAATATTGCCAGGGACCAGGATGATTTAAATGGAAAGTAACAAATGCTACTTGAAGACTACCCCTGCAAGGAGTTCCATGAAGGTCCTGGGTCCTCTAAGGTACCCAATATCCTCACTATCCATTTGGGCTCTTATTTACAATATTCCCTCCTTTGCTGAGACCCTCCTGCTCTAAGCTTCCCAGCCAATCAAAATGTTGGAAATCATGCAGCACATCCAGCCTTAGACAGTACCTTCTGTCTCAGGGAAGCACCTGAGACAAATCAGCACCTGATTTTGCTACTCCAACTTATAACACCCGGCTCTCATCTCCACCCAGGTCTTGTCATTTGGTGTTGCAGCCACATGAGTCAGCCTTAGGATGTTGCATCTGTTTGGTAGAATTCACTTCCAAGCCACAGATGTAAAAGAAGCTGGAAAATGGTACTTCTGACATTTCCACCTTATAAAGTAAGAGGCCATTTTTTTCCTCACTCCAAGACTCATAAAATGTGTCATTTCTCAAACATGGAAGGAGGTTGTGACACTGGAGGTCAAAGAATAATGCATATCCTCACTTCACATCCTTATTTGCGTTTCTGTGGTTCTTTTTCTTGACACCTTCCATCTGACAAAGGTCTGGTTTTCATCCTCATTCCCTCCTGCCTCCCCATCAATACACAAAGAATCAGAAAATATGTATCAAAACTAGACTACGATTTCTGAAGAATTAAGAGTTCCATCCAATATTGCATTATGAAAGTACTTTTAGATCTATTTAATCTTTCTTTCAAGATTCTATACCTTGGCATCCTTCTAGAATTATGTTCACCTGAAGCATTCAAATATATTTGTTTCTCCCACTTCACTTCAACTTTATGATTCAGAAGGACACTGCTAGGCAAAATACCCTTCACTTGGTCCTAAGAAGGAGCAAGTCACCTTGGCCTAGCCAATCATAATCCCCCATCCTCTTAGCTGAAGAAGTTGAACCGGGGATGAGCAACCAAGACCAATCAGACTTGTTCAAGTAGGATTTCATATCTGGAGGCAAAAAAGAACAGACTCTCCTTTTTCTTTCCAGTCAGGCATTTGGAAGCTCAAAAACTGAGGCCAGTGGATGATAAGTTTCTTTGTCAGCAGTATTACAGAATCAAGTCATTATTAAAAATGTTAGCTAAAAAATAGACAGAAATGAGATTTTTCTTACATGGTCTTTTCTCACTCCTTCATGAAGCCTCCTCTACATCTGGACTTTGCCAAAATGGAGCCCTTATATCCAGTTTATATTTGAAGTCGTTCAAGTTGGATTTTTGCCCCGTGCAACAAAACTTTCTGGAATAATAGGGTTTTCTTTTGTTCTGAATAGAAAACAGTAGAAAAATATAGGAGAAAATAAGTTTTCTGAATTTTAGTAAGGTTAATCAGCACGAAATGAACATTTGCCTATTTGCTTTATAATAGTCTCTCTCTAACCAAGAGCATGCTTTGATTAAGCTTACAAAAGAGCATTAAGAAAGAAACCAACCTGACTTGATGTAGTGACACAAAAGAACTGTGAAGATTCTAGGTGGTATTTTCTTTTTTTTTATTTTAAAGAGAATAGAACAAAACAAAACAAAATAAAACAGAATAGAGTCAAACACAACATAGCATTTCAGAACAAAACAATGCAAGCAATACAGGTCTTCAAAATATAACAACAAGAGATTAACAATGGCTACCCTAGTGTCTCTTGTTTTCTTTGAAATGGTTGTTCATACATTCACACACAATAAACTCAAACAAAACAAAATAATATAAAACCAGATAAAACAAAAGAGTGAAAGCATTACAGGCCTTCAAATCAGACAATAATAAATCAATAATGGCTACCTTAATTTCTTTTGTTTTCTTCAACCAAACTGTTCCTATCTTCTCACATATTGCAATCAAATAGTAGAAAACAGACTTAAACCAATCAAATCAAAGAATAAAAGCATTATTGGACTTCAGAACCTTTCCCCCATATTTATCGGGGATTTTGTATCTTATTGAGTCTTTCAGTTTCTTACACTAAGGAGAGGATGTGGTGTTTACACATGTGAGCTTGGTTTATTTCTAGGTGGTATTTTCTTTTTCAGTAAACTTAAGTGGAAACTTTAGATCCAATGGTCTGGGAACAAATGCTCCTAATAAAGTACACTTAAAATGTAGAATGCAAATAATAACAAGTTCAGCAAGGACCTTTACTCCCAAATTGTTAGACAAAGAAGTAGATCTTTACTATGACTGTCTTTTCTGGTGTTCTAGGTTGGGCAGGCATGTAGAGGAAACTAAATATTAAAGGAAAGACAGGGGACATGTCTCCATCACAAGAGTATTTGAGACCTAAAGATTTCATCCCAAAGCACACCAATCTACTTTCCCTAGAGTTTCCTGTACAACAAGTGAGTGCCACAGAAGCCAAATTCATACGCAATTAATATCAGAACATGGCTTGCCAAAGCCCCATCAAAATACCCTTTCAAAAACTCAAGTTCACATTGCTATGGAAACACTGTCTATTAAGGAAAAAAAAATCACAGGAGTATTTCCAAGTTCTGTCCAAACTGTTGTAGCGGTCAGGGAGTAACCGTGTGTGTTTGCATGTGCACGCACGCGTGTCTGTTTGTGCCCATAAATGCACATATGCATGCTTGTGCACACACATGCACACATGCACACACACACACATACATCCTGAAAGAAGGGAGTGTATGCTCATCCTCTGGTCTACGGCTTTACACGCGGCAGCTTTTTCCAAAGGGAAATGGTTGGAAACGTCTTCATGAGGAGGATCTATAGAAGCCCTCTTTCTTTGGTGTTGGGGTAAGAGGGCTGTGTTTGATAGGTGAAAAGTGGAAGAGAAACCTTCATAAAGCCTCCTTGTTCTTTTAGTTTCCCCTTTTTTTCCCTTTTTCTAGGTTTTCAACATTCATTTCACTGCCCTGAGCATCCTTTCATCTCAAGTCCTTGAAGTCCCCTTGCCTTTATTTCTTTTTGGTCAGAAAGTTCTGAAATCATAACTTTCTTGGGAATAAATAATGCATCAATATAATATTTCCAAAATACAGTCCCTAGTGCCACAGTGAAAAGTCAGCAAAAACACAGAACATTTGTCCTATGAGGAAGAAGGAGTGGGCAACTTTTTTTCTAATGACACCTGACAGTTCCACTCCAGCCTCACCACCATCTCTCTGCTCCAGGCCACCACAGCACCCATGGGGAAACAGAGGAGTCTTCCACACACTCACCCTGGATCCATTCTCCTTAGCAGTGCCAGATGATTTTTTAAATGCAGCAGCAGTGGCAGCTCTTGGGCAACCACTCTCATACTTTGGGCTTTTGGCTCTCTAGACTGCAGCTCTGGAATAATCTTTCCCACAGCATGAACGCTCTGAATTAGATAAATCCACCTAACGTTGCTGAATATATCATGGAAGGACCTTCACTGGAGAGAGAAGGACTAGATTTCCTTTGCACCCAAGTATCTGAGAGTTCAGTACCCAATAATATACAGCCTTGGGACATCCAGTTAACACAGACATCTGTAGAGCATACTGGAATTTATGAAACCATATGTATGTCATTTATCTTATGCAACCCTTAGAACACCTCAGTGAGATAAGTGTGAGTGATTAGAGTTCCATTTTCCATACTACAGCCCTGAGCTCCCCCTTGTGATAGGGAGGAGACACAGATGTGAAGCAGATGGCCTCAGAGTGCTCCTGAGCTGGTCAGGAAGACCTAAGAGACACCTTGGATGGAGTTCAAATTTGTTGAGGATATCTGAAGAGACACAGGCAGGTCGCTCAGGTTCTTTGGATGAGGAGAGTTAAATTTGGCCAGAAGAATCAAGGTAATCAGTGGGGGAAGTCCACCCTAATGCAGCTCCACCGAGCAAACACTCCATCCTGAAAGCACTTTCAAGGGCTAAGTGAACCCAGCTCTGCTAGAACACTGTCCATTCCTGAATTCAGTTCTGAACCACTTGTGACAAAACTCTACTCATGAATGGATTGACTCGCTCATTAGTTTGCTGTACAATCTCTGCTCTTGTGCCGGTGTTGTGCCTTGTGATCGTTTGGCTATGACCTTGGCCTCTCTTATCAAGATCAAGCTTGCATTCTAATCCTGACATGATCCTTTGGTCTGCCATGAATAACATCTCTCCTAACGTGATCTTGGGACCTCTCACTTCCAGTTCTGAAGTCAATTTCCTAAGATATTCCTACCTTTCTCCTTATTCCTCCTGTTCCTCCTTGAAGGCAGAAGCCTGAACAATATTTAAGCAAGGGCTTAAAAGACATTTACAGTTTGGGGAAGGAGCAATCTGGCTCAGGACATTTATCATCATGCAGATTTATGTGTATGCAATATGTGATATAACACAACCGGCTAAAGCATCGCGGGGTTTTTTCCCTTACAGGATTTACAGTCTGGGGCACCCCTTTCCAGAGTGTGTTAATTAACTCATCCACTCACCCAACAGAAGTTAATTTCTTACTATGTGCTAGGCACTATGTGTGAAGAAAATAGAATTCAGAGGTAATTATGATAAAGATTATGATCACATATCTCATGGAATTCACAGTCAGGAAACAATATTCTGATAATGATAATTATGACAACTAAAAGACTCAAACAAAGAGTGTCAGAAAGGTGAGGGTGTTCCAGGGTAGGAGGCAGGGCGCCCTGAGGAGGTGGCCTTTGGGGAACCTTGAGGACAAGCAGCAGTGCCCAGGTGAAGGTCGGAGGTGGGGTGAAGAGGACTATTTCAGGCAGAGGGACCAGACAGCACAGAGGGGCCTCTTCCAGAGTGCAAGTGGTCCAGGTGGAAGTGGGTAAGGTCCAGTGTAAAAGGTCAGAGTCAGCTTCTGAACATGGAGAATAGAGAGCAACCATGGAGAAAGAGTGTACCAAGGTTGGCAAGCAAGGTGAGGTGAACATCATAGGACAGGAAAGGCTTTGGGGTGGATCTTCCAGGAAATGGGAAACTACTGAGATACTAGAGATAGTTCCTCTAACACACAGAATCCAAAAGACTTTCAGTGTGATCCATATAAGGTCACAATTTCATATTCCTTCTCTCTAATGGGAATTTTATTTGAGATTTTTTTCCTTACTACCACTAAGTCATGGTCAATGTCACACAATTTCATATACTTTCAACAATTTTGAGCCAAAAGGAAGGAGATCAATTGAAAAACTTCTTTATCAACCTCCCCTTAGAATGGCCCCAGGTCATATGCATGTTGCTCAAACACCTTCTCACAAACCTCAAAATTTCTGCACCTATAGAACCTGGGTCAGTATGTCCATTAAACCTGCTTAGTGCTTGCTTTTTTTTATTTGCATAATGAGGGAACCCAATCTACTATTTTTCAGGATATAAACGAAGTGTACCCCAAAGGAGGATTGAGAACTCTTCCACTAGAAAAGCATTCACCTCACTTTTTAATAATTGGTTCTCCCAGGATCTCAGAAAATGGAAAGACATTCCATTCTCATGGATAGGAAGAACAAACATTGTGAAAATGGCCATTTTCCCAAAATTATTGTACAGATTTAATGCAATTCCTATCCAAATACCATTAGCATACCTCACAGATCTAGAGAAATCATTCTTAAAATTCATCTGGAACCACAAAAGACCTAGAATAGCAAAGACACTTCTGGGCAGCAAGGGCAGGACAGGAGGCATCACAATCCCAGACTTGAAAGTATACTACAAAGCTACTGTAATCAAATCAACATGGTACTGGAATCAAAACAGACCTGAGGATCAATGGAATAGATTAGAGGATACAACCCCAAGTACAAACACACTCAGCCACCTTATCTTTGACAAAGGGGCCAAACATGTTCACTGGAAGAAAGATAGCCTCTTTAATAAATGGTGCTGGAAAAACTGGCTTTCCATATGCTGAAAACTAAAATTAGACCCAAGCCTATCACCATATACTAAAGTCAAAGTGGATCAAAGATCTAAATATTAAAGCAGAAACACTAAATCTGCTGGAAACTAAAGTAGGTAGAAATCTTGAAAACATAGGGATAGGTGGAGAATTCATGAACAAAAGTCAAACTGCACGGGAAACTCTTCCCAGAATCAACAATTGGGATCTTGTCTTGTTAAAAAGTTTTTGCATGTTAAAAGAAATCTCCAACAGAGCGAAAAGAAAACCCAGAAATTGGGAAAAAATTTT
This sequence comes from Cuniculus paca, assembly GCA_004365215.1. Lineage (NCBI taxonomy): Eukaryota > Metazoa > Chordata > Mammalia > Rodentia > Cuniculidae > Cuniculus > Cuniculus paca. Next base: position 12,911 of record RJWT010034146.1, read on the forward strand.
AGTCAACTGCCCTTCAGACAAAGGTCTTCTATCTAGAACATATAAAGAATTAAAAAATATCAGGCCCTCAAAATTCAAAGACCCAATCCAAAAATGGGCATCTGAGATGAAAACACACTTCTCAGCTGAACAAATATGAATGGCAAATAAATACATGAAAAAATGTTCAGCATCATTGGTCATTAGAGAAATGCAAATTAAAACAACTCTTGAGATTTCATCTCACTCCAGAAAGAATGGCCAAGATCAAGAAAACCACCAACAATAAATGCTGGAGAGGCTGTGGGGAAAAGGAACCCTCCTCTACTGTTGGTGGGAGTGCAGACTGGTGCAACCATTGTGGAGGTCAGTCTGGAGGTTTCTCAAAAAGCTAGGACTGGAAGTCCCATTTGACCCAGCTATTCCACTCCTGGGCATATTCCCAGAAGAAGTGAAATCATCTTACCACAGTGATATATGTGCACCCATGTTTACAGCAGCACAATTTGTAATAGCCAAATCTTGGAAACAACCCAAATGCCCATCGATTGAGGAATGGAAAAAGAAGATGTGGTACTTTTATATAATGGAGTACTATTCAGCTATAAAAAATGATCACATTGAGGCTTTTAAATGGATGCAACTTGAGACGATACTCATAAGTGAAATAAACCAAACACCCATATGTAAACGTGACATTGTCTCCCTAGTGTAAGAAACTGAAAGACTCAATAAAATACAAAATTCCCGATAGATATGGAGAAAAGGTTCTGAAGTCCAATGGTGCTTTTATTCTTTGATTTGATTGGTTTAAGACGCTTTCCTACTATTTGAAGGCAATATGTG
>RJWT010034147.1:0-13744 GCA_004365215.1 Cuniculus paca
GTGGAATTCCAAGCACTCACCAGCAGCCAGCACGGATCTTTGCGTCTGCCACTCTCCTTAACTCCCGCGCCTCTTTGCAGAGACCTCTGGGGTCGACTGCAGCTGCGACCATGACCGCAACTGCAACCACGCATCTCCAGGCTCAGCAGCACTTCTGGCAGGGTGAATCAGGCTCCAGGTTGAGGTGCTGCCAGCCACCACCTTCTTCTTCATTTAAATTCTTTTTATTCTCTTTGTGGGCTTCAATTCATATTTTAGATTCTTCCTTGGTCCAGGGGACTCACTTCCTTCCTTCTTGTCCTCTCCATGATGTTATATTCCAGCATCTGAACTGTTCTCTCAGAGAGACTGTTAACTCTGCTGCTTACTGTTCTGCCATCTTTAGCTTCTCCCCCATCTGTTGATTTTTGTAGTATTTCCTGTGTGGTTTGGGTTTTGTTCATGAAGTCTCTGCCTCCACCTACATCTTCACGATTTCTGCATTTTCTCTTCCAGTAAAGTTAGTGTTTTTGTTTTAATATTTAGATTTGTGTGTGTGTGTGTGTGTGGCACCAGGGATCAAACTCAAGACCTTGTGCTTGCCAGGCAAGTGCTTAAGCCACTAAAGCTAAATCCCCAGCCCCAATATTTAGATCTTTGAACCATTTTGACTTCATTTTAGTGCATAGAAATAGTCATGGATCAAGTTTTAGTCTTCAGCATGTGGAAAGAGTTTTTCCAGCACTATTTATTAGAGACTATCTTTCTTCCAGTGAACATGTTTGGCTCCTTTGTCAAAGGAAAGGTGACTCAATGTGTTTGGAGTTACAACTGCATCTTCTATTCTGTTCCAGTGATCCTCAGGTCTGTTTGTTTGTTTGATTGCAATACCATAATGATTTTATCACAATAGCTTTGTAGTATAATTTCAGGTGAGGGGTTGCAATGACTTCTGTTTTGCCTTTGTTGCCCAGAATTGCTTTTTCTGTTCTAATTCTCTGATTCCAAATGAATTTTAGGAATGTTCTCTAAGGTATGCTAATGGTATTTTCATTGGGATTGATTTAAATCTGTTTAACAGTTGGGGAGTAGGACCATTTTCACTATGTTGGTTCTTCCTACCCATGATCAGGGGATATCTTTCCATTTCCTGATATCCTCTTTGATCTCTTTTTTCAGAGCACTGTAATTTCCAGTGCATAGATCTTTTAATTCCTTTATTAGATTGATTCCTAAGTATTTAATTTTTAGATGCTTTTGTAAAGGGTATGATTTCCCTAATTTCTCCCTCTGTGAGTTTGTTGTTTGTATACAGGTATGCTATTGATTTTTGAGTGTTGACTTTGTATCCAGATACACTACAGAATTTGGTTATTAAATCAACAAGTATTTTGGTGGAGTTTTTGGTATCTTCTATATATAGTATCATGTCATCTGCAAATAATGGTAATTTAACCTCTTCCTTTCCTATCCTTAGTCCTTTTATTTATTTCTAATTGCTTTGCCTAATGTTTCTAGAACTATATGGAATAGGAGTGGTGATGGTGAACACCCTTGACTTATTCCTGATTTTACAGTGAAAGTTTTCAGTTTTTGACCATTTAGTATCATATTAGCTATTGGTTTGTTGTAGATGGCTTTTATCAGATTGAGGTAAAGACCATCTATTTCAATTATCTGTAGGTTTTTTAAAATCATGAATGGGTGTTGGACTCTGTCAAATGCTTTTTCTGCATGTATTGAGATGATCAAGTAATTTTTGTCTATGGTTCTTTTAATACAGTGTATTGCATTTATTGATTTGCATATGTTGAACCATCAGTGCATCCCTAGGATGAATCCTACTTGGTCATACTGTATAATCTTGATTCTGATGGGTTTTTCTTTATAGGTGATTTGTTTCCTCTTTGTAGCCACTTTTAATATTTTGTTGTTGTGCTGAATTTCTGGATATTGATTATTATGTACCTTGGTGTAGATTAATTTAGTCATGAATATTTGGAGTTCTATCTGCTTCATTTATTTGCATGTGAAATTCTTTATCCATGTTTAAGTTTTCTGCCATTATTTTTAAAAAAATTTTTATGAGCAGAATATATGTATTTATTTTTTTAATTTTGAAAAGAATAGAATCAAACAAAACAAAACAGAGTAAAGTCAATCAAAACAAGGCAATGAACATGGTACATGACTTTTAAACAAGGTAAAAAGCAATCGGTAAGGCTACCATAATGCCTCTTGTTATCCAGCAGAATATATTTATTGAGAGAAAGAAAGCTTCTGTCAGAGAGAGACAGAAAGGGTTGCTAAAGACTGTTTTCTAGGGATTTTTTGTTTGTTTGTTTGTTTGTTTTTTTCGGCACCGGGGATTGAACTCACGACCTTGTGCTTGCCAGGCAGGCACTTAGGCCACTGAGCTAGATCCTCGGCCCTTGTGTTTTTGAGACAGGGTCTCGCTATGCTGTTCAGGCTGGCTTGAGTTCACTTTGTAGCCCAGGCTGGTCTCGAACTCACAACGATCCTCCTGTCTCAGCCTCCTGAGTGTTGGGATTACAGGCGTGAGCCACCACGCCAGGCTTTTTCTAGGGATTCTTATAGAGTAAATCCATGAGATGAGATGGGTCCAAGATGGGGAAAACCTGTGAACTCACAAGGAAGATGGGCATGAGGTGTGACAGAACTATGGTCAACCAATAAGATTAATTGTTCAGGTAAAATTGACCAAATCAGGGACAAATGTGGAAGCAAGTCATGTAGCAAGGGAGCATTCTTACAGAGCAGTGACTTTCTGTAGGGGGTTGGGATGGTGGCTCCTGGCTTCCTCAGGGTGCTAGAGACCTATTTAGAATATCAGTCCTCAGGAAGTGGGTGCATTTGTTTGATCTTTTGCCTTGAGGCCTGGTCCACAGCAGGAGGTGTCTGTGGCAAGGTATCTGGGTTTCTGCACTGGCTCCTTCAAGGACCCAGCCCTGTCTGGCTGCCTATAATATTTCTGTCTAACTCAGTTGCCTGTAATAGGATGGGTCTGAACTCTGGGGCCTTGGCCTCAGAGGGCAGTCCAACCTCCAGTGGTTGCCTTTGCAGTTAGGGCATGGCTTGGGGGGCCTCTTAAAGCAGTCCTTCTTAAGGTGGCCTGGCTTGTGGCAGTGATGACAGGTAGGTGTCATTGTCAAGCTCTTCTTGGAGCCCTGAGAATCCGACTTAAAGTCTGAGTTTTTTTAAGGCCACGAAACAGCCATTTTTTGGCCTCCTTGTTTTCTTTGTTTGGCTTTCTCCCAGTCCTGATTATAGACTATTAAGGAAGCAGTATTTACTATGTGGAGCAAAGTTCAAGTGAACTATCTGGAGCAAAGACTATGTTTTGTAACTTTTTTCAAATTCTGGGGTTGACTGGGTAATAAACATGTCTTTAATACAACATAAAAAAACTTACGAGATTATAACAAAAGCAGTACTCAGATTGAAAATTACAAAGATAATTACCAAAGTACAAAAATAAGTATCAAAAAGTAGACATCTCAAATAAACAACCTAATGTTGTATTAAAAAAAGAACAGAAAGAGAACAGACCAAATGTCTTTAAGCAAAATCTGTCCTCACTTGCCACAAGTAAAACATTTAATCAGGTGGAATTTAATTGTTGAGGTTTGGGGATATAGGCTGTGCCATGAGAGCAGAAGCACGAGCAGTGGATCCAACATTTTGGCATGCATGAATGTAAACAGATAATAAATCTTTAGTATGAAGTACTGTGGTTAATGCTTCTTTACACTCATCATAGGCATTCTCAGGCAAGCAATCATTTTAGCTGCAGTTTTTGTGAGAAACTTGCCTAGTTACAGCCTCTTGCAATTGTGCTACAAACTGGGTATAAGTTTCTGTGGGACCCTGGAGTATCTGAATAGAATACTTATTAGGCATGCCTTCCCTTGGAATAGAAATCCATGTGTGGTGTAGAAGCTCTTTACATTTCATGAAAAGAAGGGGCAGGGACCAGGCTTGAATCTTTAAATTATCATAACTGCCTGTGCCAGATAGCATTTCTTGAGTAATAGCTTTTAAGTTTTTATCCCCACTGCCTTGATTACTTTGAGCTGGTTCTGAAATGAGTGACTTTAAATGTGATTTAAAATATAGGAATTGCCCTGATGATAGACACATGCATGTGGCACCATTTGAAAACTTTGAATTAAGTTATCTAAGCGGTCCAGCATATGGGGAGCCTGGACTCCACTGTCTAGAAAACTCTGCTTTAATTCTTCCAAGAGCAAAAGTTAATAGCTGTGTGAGAATGTTTTAGCTTCTCTGTAGTGACTGGAAGGCATTCTAGGTGTGCACATATTCTCATATCACTGTACTTTACCCTTTTTGAGGGTGGGGAAGGAGGGGAGTTGCTTCCGAGCTGACTCTGGCATGGGGCGGGGAGGGGCTGGGGGAAGCACAGCAGCTTTGGAGGCCTCATTTTCCAAGTTAGGTGTGGAGGGCAAAGCTGAATACATTTGATTATCTGTACTTTTTAAACAGACTTTGTTTTTCTCCTGCAGCCCATTTGGAGGCACACTACTGTGGTGATCTTACTTTTTTGTTATGGTTACATCAGGGTCTTTTTCCAGGTCAGTGATCTTATTAACCCGTTGTTGCTGTGTCTTTCTTGCTAAGTTACACTGTAAGGACGAGAGGGTTAATTTCAATTCAAGGATGAGAGGGCTAATTTCACTAGGTTATATGTGGATACAGTTTACGGGTAGATTTTTTTGGAGGGGGGTTGTAGCTACATCAAAGTTCTAACCTATTTCATCCCAAACTCTGATATCAAGTGTAACAGCTTTGGGAAGGGAAGGATAGAATGTAGCTATCTCATAGAGTAAGCTAAAAACTTGTTTAGGTGGCACATTAATATTTGCACCTTTTAACAGCTTTTTAAACTATAGACCTAACTCTTCCGCAGATAAAGAATGCAGTTACCCCATTGTTACCTTTGATGAACAGACTTTTAATTACTACTTGCATCTGAGCAACATAATTAGGAAAATGCTCTGCTTACCTTAAAACTTGTCATGCAAGGTCTAGTGGGTTGCCAGCACCTGGATAAGTGGTCAGTGTGCTGTGAAGGTCCTGTGTTCTGGCCATGTTGAGAGCCAAATATAGAGAACCCTTTCCTGTCCTCATTGCGGTTCAGGAAGGTTTATAATTATAATCCCATGAAGAAGTTATTGGAATTCCAACCAGTTAATTCCAATCTACCACTTCCAGTGCAACCCATGGTGAAAAGAAAAACACTGAGACATATATACAGTTGTGGGGAGCCAAGGAGTCCTAAGTCCAGCCAAGATGGTGTTCACCAGAACAAAGGCCTTGACCCAGAGCCCTTCCCAGGCTTTATTAATTCTCCTTGAGGGAAGTGGCTCAGGAGTGACAGTAAGAGTGGTGGGAAATACATGACTGCCATGACTACCATGAGCTGGCCTAGGTAGGAGGTCTGAGATCACCTCTGTGATATGCAAAGGGCAAGAAATGCAGAGAGAGCAATCTGCATAACAACTGAGATAATAGCTAATAATTTGGGGTCGGTGCTTCAGTTCTGATGTACAATCCTTTTTGCCCTGGGAAGTCATAGTCTCTTTCTTGAGGCTTGGTCCCAGCTGACAGCATGGAGCAAGACTCCATCCTGCCAGGCTCAACCATGTATTTGGGGAGTCACTGGGTGGAGTAACACTGACCTGTTGCTTTGCTTCAGAGATTACACATCAGTTTCTCAGCCAGACCAATTTACATTGCACAAAGCCAATTGAAGGGACAAAGAATTAGGCTAGCCAGCTCTGTACGTATCAATACATGGAGATAGGGCCAAGTTTGTCCAAAATGGAGATAGTTAATCTTTTCAAGGAGAGTCATCTCTGTGGTCCCCCACGGTGCGAGTTCCTAGTCTACTAGCAGAGAAATAAGGATAATAGGTAAGTGGAAATTTTCAGTGGTCATGAGCCAATGTCCACTGAGGAACATTGTGGGGGACCATCAGAGAGTTGCCCTGGCCAGGAACCCTCAGTTGTTCTCAGTTTCTATTGGCCCAGATAACCAGAGGTCAGTCTCCAGAAAGGAATACAGTTGTCTGTTTGGTTAACATTCCATTGATCCCTTTGGCCACTGACTTCAATGGGAATTCACCAAACAGATGCTGGGAAAACCTGTCCTCTGCTTTTAAGGGTGGCAGCTGCTATAGTAGTGATAAATTAGCTGGCAGAGTGACCACTTTTTGTCAAGGTTCTATAAGGGATAATTAAAAGCCTAAGTAAGATCATTACCTAGTGTTCTATAAATTTGTAATAAAGGTTTTAAAGTCCACAACTTGAAAGGTTGGAGAGCTGCCTTTGTCTAAATGCATTTAGGTCACATAAACATGCTACTTTTGGAAATAGCTCCTTCTGGTGTCACCCCAAAGGAGGTTCTTTCCACTGTGTCTCAGTTTCAATCTGCAGAAGAGATTGTGCCCAGAACACTAAGCTGGGACATGGCTTGTACGTGTGTTCTCCTGGATGGACCAAATTCTAATGTCTCATCTGACCCAGAGACATGGTATGTGTCACTCACCTAAGATGACTTCCGTGTCTTCAGCATTAGCAAATGCTCATTTTCTATAGGCTTAACTTAGGAGGAAAAGGTTGGAACAGTCTAGAGTCTTTTCTGATTTTACATGCCTCTATAAGGAAAGTACGAAGTGGGGAAAAGATCAAAAGTAAAACCAAAGAAAGGAAACTGAAGCAGAACAGGCTTGACATTTCCTCTAGAGTGTAGAGGAGGATCAGAGCCAGTCTGTCTCAGTGAAACCTTGCCTGTAAGTCTTGAGGTCAGCCACCAATATAGTGCTGCTTAAATGGTGGAAGGAATCCCAGTTTTATTGTGGGCATGTATATTTTCTAAGTCTGAGCTAGATTTCATTTAAGAACCATTTTACAGAAGTTTATATTAAAGTCTGCTAAGGATGTTCTAATATTCTGTCTAGTGCTATTGTCTAAAAACAGTCAAGCAAGAAGTACCAGTAAATTTAGCAACTAATTTAAACGCAACATGTGCAAGAACAAAACAATGAAAATGTCCCATTAAAGAAATATCATAACCTTTCCATGTTTTAACTTAGATTTAGCATTGTTTTAACAAACTATATAAGAGACAAGGCAGTTAAAAGCAATGGGCAAAATCAGATGATAAGCAATTATCACAAGTAATTATAAGCAACTGTCAGTGACAAAGCAAAATTTGAAGCATAAAAATTTGTTACCTAAATAAGTCCCAGTCAAGAGTCTATGAAATAAAAGCAAACTCTTACCTCCATCCAATGATCTTGGTGGAAGACCTCCAAATGATATAGGGGCATGAAACTCGCAACCTACTAGATATTCCACACAAGTTCGTGTTCTCTAAAATTGAAGAATGAACTTCAGGAACAACAGAGGTTATGAGCAGAATATATTTATTGAGAGAAAGAAAGCTTCTGTCTGAGAGAGAGACAGAAGGGATCCCAAGTGGGTTGCCCTCTGCCATTATTTTTGTGAAATTTTTTTATGTCTTTTGCATTGTCATCAGCTTTCTCACTGACTCCAATCAATCTTACATAGCTCTTCTTTGCTTCATCTTATACCTGTTAGATTGGTTTTCTATGACCTCTTGTTATTTTTTAAGATACCTTTCTTTTTATGGTTGCTAGTTGCAATCCTGTCTTCCAGATCTGATATTGTAGGCTTGCCTTCATTCAATCTGTTGCATATACTTTCAGTATTGGTTTTTAATTTCCTGGACTTTGGTTTGTATCTGTTTCATGGATTCTGTTTCTTTCCTATGTTGGGCGTTCATGATTTCCATTGTTTTCCTGAGCAGCTCCTCCTCCTCCTCCTCCTCCTCCTCCTCCTCTTCCTCCTCCTCCTCTTCTTCTTCTCCTTCTCCTCCTCCTCCTTCTTCTCCTTTTTAAAAAAAATCTATGTCTGCTTTAATGTCATTCATTTTGATCATCATCTCTTTTTGCACCTTAGAGATTATTTTTTTCTATAGCCTTTTCCATTTTTTTTCACTTATGTTGCTAGCATTTCACAAAGTTCCAGTGATTGGCTTCTGATTTTCTCTACCTTATTGTGCTGGGTGGGCTGGGAGTCAGGGGTTGCATTTTGCTTCTATGTCTTGTCATTTTCTGTTTTGTATTTCTTGTATTATTTTGTTTTCTGTGTTAATGCTCATAGATTTCTTATGGTAGACAGCTTTATCCCTAGTATCATGGCCTCCCTAGGAAATAACTCTTTCTCAGTGACGTCTTCTAGATATGGGTGGTTTTTGGTCTTTGTGCCACTCCAAAGAACCTACCTTCCCAATGAGTTGAGGATAACTTGTTATCTATTTGGCTCAGCACCCTGTCCTTTGGTACTGAATTATGGTGATGGTAATGATCCCACACAGTCATGGGTAATGATCATGTACAATTACAGTGTGGTCATACAGGAGAGAAAAACTGATTATAGCAGGTATAGTATCCTGGCTAAAGCAGTACAGTTATCAATAACAATAGTCTCAAGTGTAGTCTGGCTCCTGACAAACCGTGGTAACTATTAGCCTAATACTTTTAATCATAGGAGCAAATTCTGCAGTTATATAGCAGAATTCAGCATATACCAGGAACTTGTATGCATGGATTTTCCCTTTAGTGGAGTGATTTTACCCTGTTTATGGGGGTGGTTAAGAGGAATGGGGGCAAGATAGAGAGATGAGTGAGGTCCAGTATTGTAGGAGCAAGGCTGGAGAGCATAGAATGATCACCCAAGTATTAGGAAACTGGAGATGAGAGGAGGGAAAGAATGGAAAAGGAAGCAGAGCAGTATTGACATGAACTGGGCAGAGAAGAGACAATGTTTATTCACATAAAAGTATCATAAAATCAAGCATGATAGTTGGCAAAAGAAGATGAGTAGATGAAAACAAAAAGGAAAGTAATAAATCTAAATCATAAAAGAAAAAAAGAAAAAAGAGACTGAAAACAGGAAACAAAAATAACCCTAAAAAAGAGACTAAATTATACTAAATAAAAAAGAGCTCAACTGGACAGAAAAAGGAAAACCAAACAGAGATTTAAAAATGGGTCCTTCCCGTGAGCCAGCAGCAGCCATGCAGGGCTCAGGAGAAGAAACAAGAAGCCAATTTCCCTTCCCATGAACGAGCTGGCACACAGGCTAGGAGGCAAGAATCCACCCCCCGACCCCTGGTAAGCAGCCAGCTGATTTGGAGGAACATAGGCTGAGTTGATAGCAACTGAGGTACAAAAACAACTTAATGCTTGTATTGTTTGATTGACTTTGTAGGCCTGCAGCCGGTAGTCTGAGCATCTATTTAGAGGATAACAGTATGTAATATAGCAACTATGGGGAATTTCCCTCTGTCTTGTTTTTGAAATCCAGTATTATTCTCACTGTTTTGTTTTGTTCTGTTTTGTTGTTTTGTTTTATTCAGTGTTCTGTTTTGATTGGTTTTATTCTGTTCTGTTTTGTTTGATTTTATTATGTCTGATGGTATGGGCAGCAATTTTGAAGATAATGAGAGGTATTATGGTAGCCATTATTGCTTTCCTGTTATCCTGTTTCAAAGTCCTGTATCATTTTCACTGTTTTGTTTTGATTGGTTTTATTTGTTTGGTTTTATTCTCTTTAAAATAAAATTTTAAAAAAGTAAAAAAAATGAAGTCAAATTCCTCTGGTGTTCACAGTTCTGTGGTAGGTCCAAATTTGATTCCAGAAGTGTGTTGTGTACTCCAGTCAGTTCTGCAGCAGGATTTGTGCTGGGTATAGGACTGATCTTGGCCTCTGAATGTGGGGACTGGGGTTGGTGTTTTGTTGCTGCTGGAGTTCTCCCCAGCCCTTTGATATATATTATATGAAAAATGGTGGCCCCACCTGCCCCCTTCTATTCCACCTGTCTGTGTGCCAAAGCACATCACTGGTTCATCTGACTTACCAACTGCTGGTGTGTGTCTCCACACTTGGGTCTTGGTGGGTCACTGATGGTCCCTGCCTGGGGCAGTCAGATGCATGTGTATGCCCCCACTGCCACTGGTACCTTGGTGGGTCACTGGGGACCCACTGACTGGGGCAGTCCAGGCCATGTGCCTGATCTTTATTATTTTATTCTACTAACTTGGGATTTGGTCTGTTCATTTTCTGTTCTTTTAAAATACAACATTAGGTTGTTTATTTGGTATCTGTTTACTTTTTGATACTTATTTGTGTACTTTGGTAATTATCCTCATAATTTTCAACATGAGTACTGCTTATGTTGTAATCTCTAAGTTTTTTATGTTGTGTTACCATTCTCATTTTTCCTCTTTCATTTGTTCATTAACCTATTGGTTCTTAAGGACCATTTTGTTTAATTTCATGTATTCATGTATTATCCAAAGTTCTTGTTATTGATCTCTAGCTTTATACCCCTGTAGTCAGAAAAGATACTTAATATAGCTTTAGTTTTTTAAACTTTGTTGAGCCCTTTTTGTGGCAAATTGTTCCATGCATTTACTGGAGAAATGTAAAAGAATTGTCCCTCTTAGAACTCAGAAGGGGCCAGCAGTCCAAAGAATGACTCAGACAAGTCTGGCTTGGCTAGTAAATGGGTTTATTGGGGGCTGCTTGCAGAGTCTGGGTGACTCTCAGGTTGTGGCACTACTGAAGTCACACACCCCTGTTCTCTACACTACTGGCTTATAGGGCTCTCCTTAAAAACACAAAGGCAGGATCAAAAGAAAGAAGTGTCTAGGAAATGCTGTGTGACTCTGCTCCTATTTCATCCTTATTAGGAAACTGCCTGTCTCACCAAGGTTGTTAGCTGCAGCAGTTTACGATGTTGTCATACTAGTCTGGCATACAGCTTCAATAGCTGATGAGGGCCTATTGGACAGCTAACCAGGGGCCTATTCCAAGATGCAGTTACTTTGGCTAGGGTTGGTGGGCAAGTCTCACTACACTTGATGTCTTTCTCCAGACCTTAGAATTTTCTCACCCTCTTTTGTGAGCCTTGGAGAGGTGTTTTCTCCTTTATTGAGAGTGGTGAACTCTGGGCTGTTATGCCACACTACAATCCAGACCACAATGGTGGCTCTCAGTCCTGTGATGATGCAAACCTCAATCAAGAATACAAGTCCCCAGTAAAGATTTTAAGGCTCTATCTCAGTTCTGGGGGATCCCAATAAGTAGCTCCAATTTTGGGGAGAGTGGAGGTAAGGCAACATATTGAGGGTATTTTTTCTAACTTGTACATCTGTCTTAGAATTTTGTCTTGAAGGACACATACAGTGGACATTGCTTTCTTGTAATCCCATCTGTGATTACCTCTTATGTATTATTGATTTTAGCTTTGTAAGTTATTTTAAGACATATTGTGGTTATGTAATTTCTTTTGCTTAAGTGTTGTCCTTCTTTCCTGCTCTCCATGGAGTAGACTGAATTTTTTTCTGTTCTTTATTCTCTAGGCACTTGTAGCTGAAGACTGTGATCTATCATTATTTCTTCCTATTGATGTATTAAACTTTTTCAACATTAATATTTTTATATCTATTTAACACATTCTTTACTCTTCCCTACACTCCTCCTTCCAATGTGTTTATGCTATGTAGAACTTTAGTTCCTGAATATTGCAGAAATAGTTTCTTTTTTTCATTGGGCTTTTATACACATGCACATGCACACACATATGCACACACATTCACACAAAAAGTAGTAACTAAGTATTTTATTAAACCAACTCTTCTTGTGTCTTGTAGGTTTCATTCATTCCTCTTTTTGAGTGTTTGTTCTAAAAGTTAGTTTGGAGTAGGTTTTTGTGTAATAAACCTTATGAGAACTTAAAAAAAATTTTTTTATTTTGAAGAGAATAAAATCAAACAAAATAAAACAGAATAGAGTCAATCAATACAAAACAATGAACATGGTATGTGACTTCAAAACAAGGTAAAAGGAAATCAATAATGGCTACCATAATGCCTCTTGTTATCTTCAACACAACTGCCCATACCATCAGGCATAAATAAAATCAAACAAAATGGAACAGAATAAAACCAGTAAAAAACAAAATAATGAAAACCATACAGGACTTCACAACAAGATAACAATGAAACAACAGTGGCTACCATAATGCCTCTTGCCTCTTGTTATCTTTAGAGTAGTTGCTTATACCTTCAGACATAATACAATCAAACAAAACTAAATAGAGTAAAATCAATCAAAATAAAACAACAAAAGCAATACGGGGCTTCAAAACAAGATAATAGGAAATTCATGATGGTTACCATTATATACTTTGTTATCTTTGAAATAACTGTCCATGCCATCAAGTATAATAAAATCAAACAAAACAAAACAAAACAGAATAAAACCAAATTAAACAGAAAAAGAAAACAATATGTGTTTCAAATCACAACAATAGATTAACAATGGCCACTGCCTTCCCTTTTTAGATAATTCCTCCCTTTTCACTTTCACAATATGTATTGTGAATTTTGAATCCCACTAATTCCTTTAGTTTGTTATAGTAGGGAGACAACACGATATTCACCCATGTGTCTCTGAACCATTTCTTCCAAGAGCATGATCTCAAGTTGTATCCATTTACTACAAGAGGCTTGAGGTTATCTTCCTTTATAGCTGAGCAGGTTTCCATTGTATAAAAATGCCATGTCTTTCTTATCTGTTCTGCAGTTGATGGGGAAGCCACCCCTAATTTTTTTCTGTCTCCCTGACACATAGAGCACTGCTCTCTCTCCTTTGACTTTCAGTCTATGAATTTTCTTTCTAGTTAAATGTGTTTCTTGTAAAAATCATATTAATGGATCCTGTCTCCTGATCCACTCTGCTTGTGTCTCTTTCTATCAGTGAATTGAGGCCATCTACATTAATGGTTATGGCCCTCTTGCACTGCATTGTCTCTGCCATGCTATTTTGCTGCCATTGGCTCCCTATTTTCCCTTTCCATTTAATCAACTACCCTTGCTTGATGGTCCCCCTCTGACATTGTTCCTGAGACCGTGGTCCTTTTTATCTCTCTCTAGAATGTCCTTTAGTATTCTTTGTAGGGTTGGTTTGGTGGTCATGAATTCCTTGAGTTGTTCTTCGTCATAGGAGTATCTTGTTTCTCCATTAATTTTGAAGGAAAGTTTTGCAGGGTACATCAGTCTGGGTTGGAAGTTGTTTTCTTTCAGGACTTGCAATACTTCACTCCAGCCTCTTCTTGACTTGATGGTTTGTGTTAAGAAGTCTGCTGTGATTCTGATGGGTTTTCCTTTATAGGTGATCTGTTTCTTTTCTTGAACAGCTTTTAATATTCTATTCTTGTGCTGAATTTCTGGGATCGTGATTATTATATGTCTGGGTGTAAATTTGTTTTGGTTATGGCTAGCTGGAGTTTTATATGCCTCACTTATTTGAATGTCACTTTCTTTTCCCATGCTTGGGAGATCTCAGAAATTATTTCTGTAGACTCCTGATGTCATTTGTTTTTCACTCACATTTTTAATTCTTAAGTTATGTCTCTTTGAGTTGTCTCACAGTTGTTGAATTGTTACTTCCTTGTTCCTTGTTTTTTTTAAGGGATCTTTCCTTTCATGAACACAAGCTGCAAACCTGTCTTCAAGATCTGAAAGGTCTATCTTCAGTTTCTTTCAAATGGTTTTGCCAGCTTTCAATGGAGTTTTTAATTTCCTGGATATCTCTTTGAATCTGTTTCATGTATTCTAAATCTTTTTTTT
>RJWT010034148.1:0-13742 GCA_004365215.1 Cuniculus paca
CTGCCGCGTTTCTCTGCAGGGACCTCCAGGTTTGCCAGCTGTCACTGTGACTGTGGCTGTGCATCCCCACGTTTGAACAGCTCCTCTAGCACAGTGAGTCCTGTCTCAGGGGGAAGGCACTGCTGACTACTGTCGTCGTCTTCCTTGAAGTTTTCCTTTTCACTCTCTCTGTGGCTTCAGTTCACACTTCAGATTCTTCCTGGGTCCAGGGCACCCACTTCCTTCCTTCTTGTGCTCTGCACAATGCTATATTCCAGCATCTGGATGGTGAGTCTCAGAGCGACTGTTTTCTCTGCTTCTTAGGCTGTTAGCGCTGCCATCTACCTGGAAGTCTCTTTTGTCTATTTAGTATGATGATGACTGTTGGTTTATCACAGATGACTTTTATCAGATTGAGAAAAAGAGCATCTATTCCAATTATCTGTAGGGTTTTTATCATGAGTGGGTGTTTGACTTTGCAAAATGCTTTTTATTTGTCTGCTGAAATGATAATATCATTTTTTGTCCTTGGCTCTGTTAATATGGTTAACATTCATTGATTTTCATATGTTGAACCATCCCTGCATCCCTGGTATCAATTTTACCTGGTCATTTTCTCAATGATTTGTTGTTACATTCTGTTCGCCAGTATTGGGGACCTGTCCAAGATCCCCAATATCCCAAATGAGTATATGGTGAAGGCTTAAATAAATGAGACAAGTGGTATGATTTTAGGGCTCCAGGAGGGTCAAAACCCTCTAACAGAGTTTGAGACTCTGGGGGCTGAGACAAGGAATGTCTCTGGGAAGCCCATATTTATTAGGTCTTCAAAAAAAGGAGACAGGATACTGAGGAAAGGGCGGGATCTGAGCAGGACCTTGGGAGTGGTTCAAGGACTTTTTCAAGTAACAAATTACATTAATTTAGGAGAAGTATTTTAGGAGAAAGTCTCCAGGGGCCATTTCACTACAGGAGTGAAATGCCTGCAGCTACAATCTTTATTTAGTTAATTGGGGTTGGAGCCAGGTGTCCTCAGCTGTGGTCTTATCTTGCCCTTTGAGGTGTTTCTTTGTTCTCAGGTCAGCCATGCCCTGGCCATGCCACAGCCCTGCACGTATGTTCAATTTCCAGCTTCAGTGGCTTTCAACATGCCAGTATCTTATTGAGGATTTTTGCATCTACGTTCATTAAGGAGATTGGCCTGTAGTTCTCTTTTTTGGTTGAATCCTTCTCTGCTTTTGGTATCGGGGTAATGCTGGCTTCCAGGAATGCTTTTGGGAGTATTGCTTTCTTTTTAATTTCATTAAAGAGTTTGAGAAGTAGTGACATTAGGTCTTCTCTAAATTTCTTGTAGAACTCAGCAATGAGTCCATTAGGGCCTAGGTATTTCTTTGTTCATAGACTTTTATTTATTCTTCAAGTCTATTGACTGATATTGGTTTATTTAGAACTTTTATATCTTCTTGATTTAGCTTTGGTAATTCATATGTATCAAAGAATCTGTCTATTTCTTCTGTTTTTCATCTTACTAGAGTACAGGTTCTTGAAGTATTTGGAGTATATCATCTTTTGAATAGTTGCAGGATCTGATGTGATCTTACCCTTTTCATTCCTAATTGCATAAATGTGAGTCTTTTTGTTATTTTTTTGATAACATTGGTTAAGGGTTTGTCAATTTTATTTAATTGTTTAAAGAATCAGCTCTTCTATTCACTGATAGTTGTTTTTATTGTTTCTTTGAATCTATTTTTAAAAGGACAAAACCAGACAAAATAAAACAGAATGAAGTCAATCAAAACAAAGCAGTGAAAGTAACACATGACTTCAAAACAAGATAGTAGAAAATTGACAATGGCTACTATACATTATTATCTTTGAAATAGCTGCCCATGCCACCAAATATAATAAAATCAAACCAAACAAAACAAAATAAAACCAATCAAAACAAAACAAAGAAAAAGATACAGGACTTTAAAACAAGATAATAGGGAACTAACAATGGCTACCGCCGTCCCTTTTTAGACATTTTCTCTCCTTTCATTTGCACAATATCTATTTTACATTTTGGATTCCACATACTCCTTCAGTTTTTTTATACTAGGGAGACAACATGATATTCACCTATGTGAGCCTCAACTATTTCACCCAAGAGCATGATCTCGAATTGCATCCATTTACCTATGAAAGCCTCATGATTATCCTTCTTTATAACTGAGTATCTTTCCATTGTAAAAAAATGCCATATCTTTCTTATCCATTCTGCAGTTGATGGGCAAGCTACTCTTGCTTTTTTCTGGTTCCCTGTCACATGGAGCATTGTTTTCTCTCCTTTGACTTTCAGTCTATGAATTTTCTTTCGAGTTAAATGTGCTTCTTGTATACTACATATTGATAGATCTTGTTTCTTGATCCACTCTGCCTGTGTTTCTTTTTATTGGTGAATTAAGGCCATCTGCATTAATGGTTATGGCCATCAAGCTCTGGTTTGTCTCTTCCATGTTTTTTTCCTCCTGTTGGCTCCCTACTTTTCCCCTCCATTCAATTGTCCTCCTCGCTTGGTGATCCCACTCTGCTGCTGTTCCTGTAACTGTGGTCATTTTTGTCTTTCCCTAGAATATCATTCAGTACTCTTTGTAGGGTTGGTCTGGTGGTCATGAATTCCTTCAGTGGTTCTTTGTCATGGAAGTATCCTATTTATCCATTAATTTTGAAAGATAGTTTTGCAGGGTACATCAATCTGGGTTGGAAGGTGTTTTCTTTTAGGACTTGAAATACTTAACTCCAAGCTCTTCTTGAGTTGATTGTTTGGGTTGATGAGTCTGCCAATTTTCTGATGGGTTTTCCTTTATAGGTGATCTGTTTCTTTTCTCTAACAGTCTTTCATATTCTGTTCTTGTGCTGAATTTTATATGTCTGGGTATAGATTTATTTTGCTTATGGCTAGTTGGAGTTCTATATGCCTCACTTATCTGTATGTCAGGTCCTTTTTCCATGTTTGGGATGTTCTCTGCTATTGCTTCTATAAGTAGTCTCTTTAGGTCATTTGTGTTGACTCCTGTTTTTTCGCTGACACCTATGACTCTTAAATTATTTTTCTTTGCATTGTCTTGCAGATTTTGGGTTGTTATTTCCTGGTTCCTTGTTATTGTTAAGAGATCTTTCTTTTCATGATCACTGTCTTGATCGCTGTCATGATCACTGCCATCCTGTCTTCAAGGTCTAAGAGTCTATCTTGAGTTTCTTTCAAGTAGTTTTTGAAGTTTTCAATGTAGTTTTTAATTTCCTGGATATGTCTTTGAGTCTGTTTCATGCATTCCAATTCTTTTTTTATATTGTTCAGTTGAGGTTTCCCTCATTCTCCTATGTTCATCTTTTTTTATCTATATCTTCCTTAGATATTCTCAGCAGCCCTTTTATTATGTTTATTATTTCCTCTTTTACGTGGGATATTATTTCTGATCCAATTTCTTTTATAGCCTCATGAAGTAGTTTCTTTACTTCAGTTACCGTCATCCCAGAAATTCCAGGTGTGTGACTTCCACTTTCTTCCACATCTCCTAGACTTGTTCTGTTTGGGCTGGAGGCCAGAGATTGCCTTTTGCTCTTTCATCTTGACATTTTCCTGGGTTCCTCTGGATGAGTGGGTTGTGGGATTCCAGGCACTTCCCATGTGAGCTACCTGTCCAAGGTGTAGGGGAATAGATCAGACACCTGGGTTTCCCCTAACCTGTGTTTCCAGGGAGGTGGCGGGGTGCAGGGCAGGCTTCTCCAGACACTCATGGCTTCTCCAAGGTGTGGCTGGCTGGTTCTTCTGGCCTGCACTTGCTATGGGTACCTAAAGGTGATGTTGGCTAGCAGACTTGTAGGGGCAGGGCTTGCTTCTTCTCCCTAGCCTGTGCTGGCTACCTGTGGGAGAGTCCTGATGGTGGCCTGTTTGCACACGGGGGCTGGACTGGCTGCTTCTCTATGCCTGCACTGGTTACCTGTGGGAGAGTCCTGATGGCAGCCTGTGTGTGCACGGAGGCTGGGCTTTGTGTTATTTTCTTAATCTCCATTGCACTAATTTATGCTCTAATCTTTATAATTTCCTCCCTCTTCTGAGCTTTGGGCTTGACTTGCTCCTCTTTTTCTAGTAACTTTAGGTTCAGCATTAGGTTGTTTATTTGAGCTTGCTCAGTTTTTCTGATATAGGAATTTATCATCTTAAAATTAAAAATACTGAACCTCCAAGGTGAGGGTTTAGAAGCAGAATCAATTTGTGGGAGAGAATCAGCTGACCCTACAGTTCCCAGTAAGTCCTTATATTCATCTGTCACTGGCAGTGACTTGTTTGGTGGATATATCTCTTCATGTATATCTGCATTCTTAGGATATTCTGGCTCAAGAATTGTCATGGACCATTTCCCTTAGCATAGCTCTGGCAACTGACAATTCAAAATGTTTTTACAAATTAACAATGTCACTATCTTCTGACTAGATTAATAGTAATCTCCTAGCCGGGTGTGGTGGCTCACGCCTGTAATCCCAGCACTTGGGAGGCTGAGACAGGCGGATCATTGTGAGTTCGAGACCAGCCTGGGCTACAAAGTGAGCTCAAGGCCAGCCTGAACGACATAGTGAGACCCTGTCTCAAAAGCACCAGGGCCAGGGATCTAGCTCAGCGGTCTAAGTGCCTGCCCAGCAAGTGCAAGGTCGTGAGTTCAATCCCCAGTGCTGGAAAAAAAAAAAAAGTAATCTCCTAGCTCTTGTCCTTTTTTATTTTTATTATTTTTATTTTTTTTCTTGTCATTTTTTAAATAGGGCCTCATTTCACTTTTGCCCTCAGGTAGTGGTTATAATAAAGATATTTAACACCTGGTATGGCAAAGGTATGGGCCAATTAAAACAGAGGCATGGGTTATGCCAGGTGTTTAACCCTTAGTTCTTAGATCCTGAGTAGGTGGAGAGGGGAAAAGTGCCTGGGGCACTGTCTTGTTATCAGTGAATATGGAAGTATCTCAATTTTTTTTTTTTGAGCAGAGCAGAGAGCAAGATTCTCCTACATCTTTATTGTATAATTCTTTTTTTTCCCCTCTTATAATGTTTATTCAGTTTTTTTTAACTTAATGTTAAAATCAAAGCACATACTTGAGGAGTGATATCACTTAGTCTTATACAGGTTGTTAGCTCATATTTACATTCTTTCTTAAAAAAATAAAAAATAAAAGAATAAAACCAAACAAAACAAAACAGAATAAAGCTAATTAGAACAGAACAATGAAAGCGATACAAGACTTCAAAACAAGATAATAGGAAAACAATGGCTATCATAATGTCTCTTGTTTTCTTCAAAATAGCTGTTCATATCATCAGACATAATAAAATCAAACAAGACTAAACAGAGTAAAATCTATCAAAACAAAAGAATGAAAGCATATTTTAAAGAGAATAAAACCAAACAAAATAAAATGGAATAAAGCCAATCAAAACAAAACAGTGAAAGTGATACAAGACTTCAAAACAGGAGAATAGGAAATCAACAATGGCTACCATAATGCCTCTCGTTATCTTCAAAATTGTTGCCCATAGCATCAGACATAACAAAATCAAACAAAACAAAACAGAATGAAACCAATCAAAACAGAACATTGAGTAAAACGAAATAATAAAACAGAACAAAGCAAAACAGTGAGAACAATATTGAATTTCAAAACAAAACAGAAGGAAATCCCCTCTATTTGCTGTACTGAACACTATTATCCTCTCAATAGATGCCCAGACCACCAGCCTCAGGCCTGCAAAGTCAACCAAACAATGGAAGCATAAAGTTGTTTTGGTACCTCAGATGTTATCGATTCAGCCTGTCCTCCGAATCAGCCAGTTGCGTATAGTGGAGTGGGGGGCGGCTATTGTTGTCTCTCAGCCCACACGCCATTCAGCCATTCAGCCGAGAGGAAGGGTGAATTGGCTTCTCGTTCTTCTTGTTACTCCTCCCAGGCCCAGCATGGCTAGTACTGGGTCCTGGGAAGCTCATATTTACATTCTTACTTAGTGCCATAACCAGCACATGCATGGTTACCTGTGCTAAGTAATCGTTACCTAAGTGTATCCCACTGTGCATCTGTGCTAGACAAGTGGGATCACATCCTCAGGGGTCCTTAGGCCAGTTTCTCAATATTTTAATAACCAGAAAAATGGTATCTGTATACATCATATGGATGTCAGCCATGCCTTCAACTGTTTCTAGGTGTTGTCAGTCTGTCTTAGCACAGGCTGCAAAAACAAAACATCATAGACCGAGTGGCTATTAAACAGGAGACATTTATTCCTTGCTATAACTTGAATCTTAATTTCCTTCCTAAAGCCCATGTGTTTAAAGACTTGGTTGCCAGGCTATGCTATTGGTAGGTGGTGGAATCTTAGGATGTGGGGCCTAGTGGAAGGAAGTTAGATCACTAGATTGCTGACTTGTGGACTGTCATCTTCTTGCTGTATGAAGAGAGTGCTCTCTCTTCTTCTTCTTAGAAGGGCACTAATCGTTAGGGCTCCAACCTCATGACATCATCTAAATCTAATTATCTCCTAAAGACCTAAGTTCCAATATCTAACATGAGATATTAATGTTTTAATATGTGGATTTTAGTCATACATTATGTCTCCAAGTAGACCAGCCATCTGTCATATGCTGGTTGCTGTTGTCTGTCACTGCAGTAGTGGACGGGCTCTGGCACACTGGCCTCATTGTGGCATGGCAACTGTTTCTTCTGTGTTATTTCATCTCAAGAGTATAAATTTCTTTACTAGACTTTGTAATTTCTCTGCCCTTGTCTGATAGGCCCTGTGGTCTTCTGTGAACATCCACAGAAGCCTTGTGTTTTCTGGACAGCACAACTGAAGTCCTGGAACCCTCAAAGTATCTTGATTTTCTGAATATCTATGGTAAAATGAAGTAGACAGAACATTCCTTCCTCTTAAATCTTTTTTTGAGAAAAGCATCAAAATAGCATATATTTATTCATTGATTGGACAAATATTGAAGGCAACTCTATGACAGGCATAATTACACGTATTAGAGCTAAAGCTGTGAAAAGGCTAGACTGCCTGCTTTAATAAAGTTTATATTCTAGTGGGTGGAACAAAACTAGACAACATATATAATGTCAGCTAATGATAGATACATAAATAAAAATGAAGCAGGTGAGTGGTTGAGTGATAGAGATAGGTATGCTATTTTATATATTAGGCTAAGTGATCAGAGAAGATCACTGACATTTGATCAAGAACCTTAATGAAGTGAAAGAATGAGCGATGAGTCTATCTGGGGGAACAGGAAATGTAAATACCCTCTAGGGGTATGTATGTGCAACAGTGGTTTGTATTTTTAAGAAGCCAGTTTTTTCGCTTTTTCCTGAAATTTGCCCTTTGCCTTTTGGTTGAACTCCGAACTCCCAATTAAGATTTATTCCCTTTATATTTGCTTCCATCACCTCCGTTTATCAAAAAAAGGAGAGAGAGAGAGAGAAAAGGTGGAAAAGGAATAGAAGCAGGAAGAGAAGGAAGAGGGTGGTAATAACAACAATGGATATCCCTTGTTCCTTTCTTCATTGTCACTTGGCTCCAAGTTAAAGAGATAGCTAGACGATGAGTAGGTCAGGTTCAATCTGAGAAGTTCCTTGAATTTGTGGAGAAATTAGACATGGGGCAATAGAGATACGCTTTATTTAGGGTTGTCTGTCCTAAAGTTTTTGTGTGCTAATTTAGGTTTAGTCCTGCTATGAGGAGTGAAAGCTAGAAACTGAAACCATGAGTGCCAGATATAACTTCTGCTGTTCAAAATGTAGGGGAAGAGCCTATCTTCCATGTGGGTCTCTACTCACCCTCTGGGCCTCTGCTTTGACTGATAGGTCTTACAGATAATGGTAGTTTTTCTTTCTGAGTACATCAATGCTTAATTTATGCTTAACATTTTTAGTTAGGGCTCTTTGCCATAATCTTGGGTAGTATGCAAGATAAACTCTCTCCCTCTCTCTCTCTCTCTCTCTGTCTGATTTGCATATCATTTTTGAGTCACAGCTGGAAATATTACAGTGTGTTATGAGTGATAAAAGTTATGTGTCAATCACACAGAAAATATTACAAAGAATCAACAGCTCCTCTTATGAAAAAGCCTTTGTACAACTTTTTAAAAAGTTTTTCCACAGCAAAAGAAATCACCAACAGAGTGAAGAAGAGTCAATCCACAGAGTAGGAAAAATTTTTTGCCAGCTGTTTGTCATGCAAAGGACTAATATCTAGAATATATAAAAAAAATCAGAACCCCCAAATTTAAACACCCAATGTAAAAATGGGCGACTGAAATGAATAAATATTTCTTAGATGAAGAAGTACAGACAGCAAATAAATATACGAAAAATGTTCAGTACCACTGGTCATTCGAGAGATATAAATTAAAGCAACACTGAGACTTCATCTCACTCTAGAAAGCATGGCTATTATTAAGAAATCAATGAATAATAAATGCCAGTAGGGCTGTGGGGGAAAAGGAACCCTTCTCCACTGTTGGTGGGAGTGTAGACTGGTGCAACCACTGTGGAAATCAGTGTGGAGATTCCTCAAAAAACTAAAAGTAGAGGTTCTATTAGACCCAGTTATTCCCCTTCTTGGTATCTTCCTGAAAAAATTAAAATCATCATACCACAACTACATATGCACACCCATGTTCATAGCAGCAGAGTTGGTAATAGCCAGATCTTGGAAACAATCCAAATGCCCATCAACTGATAAATGGATTAAGACGTGCTTTTTAAAAAAAATACAGTGGAGTACTACTCTACCATTAAGAAGGATAAACTTGAGACATTTCTAGCTAAATGGATGCACCTTGAGACCATACTCTTAAGTGAAATAAATTGAACACACGTATATAAATATTGCATGGTTTCTCTGGTGTGAAAATCTGAAAGTGTAAATAAGGACCAAAATGTATAATAGATATTGGGAAATGGAAAGAAAATGTTCAAATGGGAAGGGGAACTAGGGAAGGGGAGGGGGAAAGGAAGGAAGGAAAAAGAAAAAAAAAGAGACTAGAAGAAAAAAAATGGAAAGAAAGCTTTCGTCAATAAGGAGGGAAAGAGGGGTTAAAGCAAGAGGAGGGGAATGGGGAAAAAAGAAGAATCAAGTTATATCATGTACAGGTACAAATTCCCTATGATGAATGTGATCATCATGTATATTTAAAATATACACTATCAATAAAATGAATTAATTAAAAAAGTGTATGTGTTGGGAGAGCAGTTTCAGGTGTCTCCAAAATACAGTATCTTTCCCTGTAAGATCTCTGAGGTGGCTAGGACAGAAAATGGAGCCAAGGAATAAGAGGGCACAGAATACTCAGAGTCACTATTCTCTTTGGGTGACTGAAGTGATCTGTTCCCACATTAAAGGCATCTTGGTGGCCAGGTATGTGGCTCAGTGGCACAGTGCCTGCCTGGCAAGTGCGAGGCCCTGGGTTGGATTCCTGGTACCAAAAAATAATAATAATAAAAAAGGCATCCTTGCCTAGAGAAATAGAATCTCTGAATCTCAATTTGGGCAAAAGCTGAACTCCCCTCAGGAATAAGAACAGGAAAGCACAAAAGAGAACACAGGCAATGGAAGAGTCTGAATGACAAAGCATGGGTGGCCAAGATACTCTGTGCTCTCTGGGAAAGAAAACCATCAGCTCATGTTCTGCCTTCCTTGGCAGCTCCATCTAATACCTGCTACTACTGTGACCAGAAGGAAATACCAGTGTACACACTTGCTGGGCCATAGATACTGGTGTTTAGAAGGCAGCATTCCTACACCCTAGCCTAACACAGTGCCTGGAACCTAGAAAGCACTCCATAAACCTCTGATTAGGAGGTATTATGTTTCTCAGCATAAACCAGAGTTCTGGTAACTGGGAATGCATGCCACTGACAGTAAGTTTGAAACTGGCACAGAACTTACATATTTGCCTTCTTTAATGTGTGGCTGCTCTAGAGAGCTAAAGATCACAGGAGCACAATGTTGGGCTTGTTATTCATTCCAACAGGGAGAACACATATCATGGAGAATCATGAAGTATTTGCATAAGAGAATGCTATTAAGAGTTATAGGATTTGGGTTTGTGTTGATTGATTTCAGGGAAAAATTTAAAGAAACAAAGCTTTGCTCTGAACTGGATGTCAAAGCGAGGGTGATTCTATGACTAGGCCTCTTAATGAATCTTATCTAGTAGGGAAGAATACAGTCAGGATAGACAGTAATTGAAAGAAGAGGCAGCAGGCACATGAACACCACTTTTTTCTATGTTTAGATTATGAAGTGGTCTTGCTTCTTCACAGTCACAGAATAACCCTGTGTGACATTGATGTTTGCTATGGTTTGAGTATGATCTGTCCTCTCTGAGATTCATGTTGGAGATTCATTGTGAGGTATTAAGAGGGCAGAAACTTAACCTAACTGTGGTGTTTAGAGGCAGGCGTTTGGGAGATGATTAGGATTAGATAAGGTCATCAGTCCCATGATTGAACACTGGTGACTTTATAAGAAGGAAAGAGACTGGAAGACACATGCATGTGCATCTGTTTCTAGCCATATGTCAGGACTCTACTAGCAACAACACCATAATGAGACATGGTTCCTTGGCCTTGGACCTCTAGAAATGTAAGCTAAAATAAACCTATTTTCTTTAACATCCTCAGACTTGTGATATTGTTTTTAGCAACAGAAAACAGACTAATGTAGCATATTATGAGATTGTTTATGTTCAATAAACGATGTATCATAGCATAGCTATAAATGCCAGGCCAGCTCCTAACAACTCTAAGGTTTAGTTTGTAGTATTAGGCCAGTCCTCAGGTGTTACAGGTTTATTTCCTCACCCTCCCTTTTCACTTTTTGCTCAAGGACAAGTCATTAGTCTATGATTTTCAGATTTTTCACTATTGCTGAGTTTATGCTGATCTGGTAGTAATACCTGCTTTACAGAAATGTGAGCATTTAATGAGTTATTGTGCAACAACCAACGAGTAATACCTATCACTGAGACTTCCTTGGTTGTTAAAGGAATGGGTTAATTCCGTTAGTTTCTGTAATTACTACAACCATCCTGAGATCTATTTACCTCATTTTACAGACACTAAGTCACGTAAGTAGTGACACCGAGGTTCAAACGATCTCTTGATGCCTTCCTCCAATTCTGTCTTTTCCACGATAAGGTTCATGCCCCTCTATATTTACTGCCTTTCGTATAGGCACTCAACTCTAAAACCCTTTTAAAAATCTATCATTTACCAGTGTGGTTATCTTGGGTTTATCCTAGGGTTTGATCTCTCCTTTGTACAGGAGCAAAAATAGGGATTAAATTCTCTCTGTGCAGGAGCCCTCTATGTCCCAAGAGGAGCCCAGCCCGGCTTTATTGTGAGCTTACAGTACTATGAGCAAGGTCCCAGCCAGTGACGGGAGCAAAGTGGCAGTGTCGCCCCTAGAGATCCTCCCACCTAGAGCCTTCCCGCCTGCCCCGCAGGGCGTCCTTAGCAACCGGCGCGTTCACGCCCAGCCCCGCCTCGCGCGAGGCCCCGGTGGCATCTGCGCCTGCGCGCGACCTCAACCGCCAGTCAGCTCGCGTCCCCGCCCCTCCGTGCCCCCTTCCCCCTCCTCCTCAGCCGCCCGCAGCCAGACGCCAACATGGAGCCTGAGGATCTTCCTTGGCCGGGCGAGCTGGAGGAGGAGGAGGAGGAGGAGGAGGCGGTTGTAGAGGAGGAGAAGAAAGAAGAGGAGAAAACAGTGGAGGAGGCGGCGGCGGCGGAGGAGCCAGCAACCTCGGTTGAGATCTTGACTGAGGAGGTGGTGGAAGAGGCGGGGCGGGAGTTGGACTCAGACTCTAACTACGAGTTCCAACCCCGGGCGAGTTCGGACGACGAGGACGCGGAGGATCGGGAGGATGAGGAGGCCCAGGCTTGGCTGCAGGCGAGCCCCGGAGTTATCTCTCCTCCGCCCCCGCCCCCGCCCCCGCCCCCGCGGTACAGCTACGCGCGGAGCGAGCGGACCTGCGCGAAGGTGAGCCGGGCGCGAGCGGGGAGGGCCGCGCGGGAGCGGGCTGGGGCCGCGGGCGCAGCGCCTGCTCGCGCGTGTCACGGTGCCTGTGAGATACACAGCGCTCCGCCCCTGGTGCTTTCTGGCGGAGACATCTCGAGTTTCCTCCCCCTAGCGGGGTCCCGGGCCTTTTGAATTACAGCAGATGTTCAGGGGAGCCCATATTCCCAGAGCGTGTAGTTAAGAAACCTTTTTTTTTTTTTTGGAAGAGGTGGGTAGGATTGGAGAGCGTGGTTGCCCAGGGAATGGCTTGCTGGGGAGATAATAAGCAATTAGTTTAAGTGACGTGCAGGACTCCCCTGAGGAAATACGGATTATGTGCACTCCAGATCTGTTAGTTTTGGGGCTCCCTGCCAGCTGCGCTTCTCTGGACCCTCCTTTGTATCAGTAAAGGAGTCCCTAGCCCATGGGAGGGACTTAGAATGCAAGAAGTTGTGATGTAGCTACAAACAGTCTGGAAAGCTAGAAAGCACAAACTAAATACAGAAAGAGCCAATACAGCATTAGAGGGATTAGGGGTGTAACTCATTGGTAGAGCATTTGCTTAGCCTTTGCAAAACTCTGGGTTCCATTCCCAACAGTGGGAAATAGGAAAAAAGGAAAAAGGAAAGGGGACAGAAAAAATGAAGGAAAACTTTAGGAGAAAGGCAAGGGAGAGAAAAAGGAAAGGAAAGAAAGAAAGAAATTCAGTGCCTCTGGTATTGTTTTAAACACTTTTCAGGTACTCAGTAGCCATGTGTGGCTTGTGACTATCATATTGGATATATCAGTGTGGTTATAGACTGGTAATGACTAAAGAGTAGCAGTTGTTTTGCATGACAAATGTTCCAGATGGTACTTAATTCACTGAACATATATTATTAAGTGATCACCATATGTCACACATTGGCCCGGGTGATAAGGAAACCTTGGTGAACCCAAACATTTTTGGTCACTGCCTTCCTAGTGTTCACAGACTAGAAAAGGAGGCAGATAAAATTCAGGTGGTCATATAAATAAAAGTAGGACTTCTAAGTGCTAAAATGCTAAGAAACTATAAAGTAAGATAACCTGGACTTGTTAGTGAAGGTAGGAAGCTTCCTTGAATATTACAGGGTTGATAGCTGAAGACAGATTAGGCAAAAGGGGTGGAAAGAGCATTCTAGTTGAGGGAAAAACGTGAAAAATACTGTTGATAGAGAGTGGCATTTTTAAGGA
This sequence comes from Cuniculus paca, assembly GCA_004365215.1. Taxonomy (NCBI): domain Eukaryota; kingdom Metazoa; phylum Chordata; class Mammalia; order Rodentia; family Cuniculidae; genus Cuniculus; species Cuniculus paca. The sequence continues at coordinate 13,276 of RJWT010034148.1, forward strand.
ACCAAAGGCCAAATGGCATAAGTATAGATTGTAGGGCTTTGTGTTCTATGTCAGAGACTTAGGGGCTCTATTGTTGGAGTTTTGGGAAGTTAGTGAAAATGTTTCAAACGAGTAAAAGTCTATGGTAAGATCTGTGTTTCAGAATGATCCCTGTAACAGAGTGGTCAGCTGTGATAGGGTGGGATGGGGAGTGGGATTAATAATATAAGGAACACTGGGAGGCCATTTGCCAGGCAAAAGATGGTGGTATTTGGAACAGGGAGTATTGATTTATATAGACAAAAGTGGACTGATTCAAGAGCTATTTACTAGGTAAGATCACATTTAATAATGGATTGGATATGGAAGGTAAAGTGTCCAGGTATTAGGTGATAAAATGAATGCTTTTGCTAATAGTAAGATATGGTGCTAATAGTTTATGGTGGCGGAAGTGGCCATGGGGAGTTGGTGGAATTGGTTGGGTTAAT